>JAYKTQ010000390.1:105000-148368 GCA_036010785.1 Ammospiza maritima maritima
CGGAAGGAAGTGTCGGAAGGAAGTGTCGGAAGGAAGGAAGGAAGTGTCGGAAGGAAGGAAGTGTCGGAAGGAAGGAAGGAAGGAAGGAAGGAAGGAAGGAAGCGTCGGAAGGAAGCGTCGGAAGGAAGGAAGGAAGGAAGGAAGGAAGGAAGGAAGGAAGGAAGGAAGGAAGGAAGGAAGGAAGGAAGGAAGTGTCGGAAGGAAGTGTCGGAAGGAAGTGTCGGAAGGAAGGAAGGAAGTGTCGGAAGGAAGGAAGTGTCGGAAGGAAGGAAGGAAGTGTCGGAAGGAAGTGTCGGAAGGAAGTGTCGGAAGGAAGTGTCGGAAGGAAGTGTCGGAAGGAAGTGTCGGAAGGAAGTGTCAGAAGGAAGTGTCGGAAGGAAGTGTCGGAAGGAAGGAAGGAAGGAAGGAAGGAAGGAAGGAAGGAAGGAAGGAAGGAAGGAAGGAAGGAAGGAAGGAAGGAAGGAAGGAAGGAATTGTCGGATGGAAGGGTCGGAATGAAGTCTTGGAATGAAGTGTCGGAAGGAAGAGTCGGAGGGAAGGGTCGGAATGGAATCTTGGATGAAGTGTCGGAAGGAAGAGTCGGAGGGAAGTGTCAGAAGCAAGGAAGTGTCGGCAGGAAGTGTCGGAAGGAGGTGTCGGACGGGTGGAAGGAAGTGTCGGAAGGTAGTGTCGGAACGAAGGAAGGAAGGAAGGAAGGAAGGAAGACAAAGTCAGAGAAAGGGCTAAAAGGGAATATGGATTATATACAATGAGGAACACAAGGATCTATAATGCTTAATCAAGCAGGCTGGGAGGAAGGAATCCAACGATATACCTAGGCACGTTGTGTAATACACATAATAGCAGAATGGGTATAAAATTGCAAAGTGTGTGAGCATCTGAAAAATAGAGAAAGAGATATCTAAAAGGCCATAGGGAAGGGTGATGAAAAATGTGTGTCCAGGGATAGTGGTCCTGTTAGGTCTTGTATCCTTTAGATCATGCTGGGACAGGCCAGTAAATCACGTCTTGTGTTCAGGAAGTTTGAAAAAGGAAAAAAGTGAAGGGAAATAGTATGGAAAGTGGTTGGTCTTTTTCAACATCTCAGAAGTCAAAATGCTACACTGTGGAATCATGTGAAAAAGAATTCAAGGAATTTGTAATAGAAAACTGCTTCATCTGGTGTCAGTGACTTTTACAGTCTAGTCAGATCATGATGGGAGCCATTTGGACAGAATGTGGCGGTTAGTAACAATAGCAATTCAGACAGGAACACTTGTGTCCATTTATTTTAGAACAATAAAGAAGAGCAGAAAGGTCACAAACCAGTCAAGGGAATTGAACCTAAATAAACTACTTCCTTATTAGTTCACTCTCAACCTTTAGGGATGCTTCCAGCACTCCTGGAAGTGTTTTCCCTCTGGTTCATGACACTCTCGAAGCCTTTCTCAAACACCTATTCTGAGGAAACAGCTTGCTGCTTCCATTTATACTATATGGACTGACAACACAAGCTTTATGCCCCAGTGGACTTTCTTCTCCTACTCTTCCCTCACCTCTGCAAGCACTTACTTGATACATGAAATCATGGGATGAATATTTTGAGTTTAAAGCTTTCTATGAAGTTTGCAGTTCCTTTTAAATACATGTACCTGGAGGCCACTGCAAGAATTGCTGTCTGAAGCTGATTTTGCTGTGGCGGATGCAAGGGATCTGACCTGCACATCATCTGGACTGTGTAAGAAAAGAGTCTAAAGAGGAGAAAATAGGGATGGTGTATGTCTCTTTTCAAGCAGTATTTGTGGAGATGGAGAAAAAGAGGAGGAAGGAAGTACTGCTGGACACTGACTATGCAAGAATTCTGTCTACAAATTAGTGGAATTAAAAAAAAATGGAGCAAGAAGGAAAAGCAGTACTTCCTCTCAAAATTTTTTGCACAGTGAAATTAGAAAATAACCTCCTGCAACAGAAAAATAGCCTCCCTTCTGCCACCTTTGGTGTGGCAAGTGGTACATACTGATAGTAATGCTATGCTACAGGTCAAGTAAAGATTAATCTATCCCATTGAAACTGTAAGGGAAGTCTGGGTAGGCAGTAAGTAATCGTTGCATTTGGAATTGGTCCAGAATGCGGGGGTTAATGCACCCATTCTTGCAAAATATATTGTAATACCTTTAATGAGCTGAGTGGTCAGTATCAAATCTTGGAAAGGTTTCTAAATGCTCTCCTGACATCATTCTGGGCTGTGGTTCAGCACGGACTAGGGATGAGGGAAGGGAGAGGAAAAAATGTAAAATGCCACCTACAGTACTGAGTTGCCAACACCTAATAAAGGACAAGGAAATGAAAAACTAATCAAAGGTGAAGAAAGGACATGTGAAAAATTTAAAAGATCAAGTCCAGGGCAGACTACGGAAAGGACTGAAAGGAATGGAAAGGAATGGAAATAATGGAGGAAAAAAACCAAAATTGAAAATGATATCTGGAAACTGAATATATCTTGCTATTGATATAAAGATTAAGAAGACTTTAAAAACCAACAAATGAACCAAAACAAAACACAAAAAGTCCCCACAAACAAACAGACAAAAAAAAGAAACAAACAACATACCCATAAGAAATACAGGGATGAAAGAAAGAAGAGATAGCTGGCCTCCAGGATGTGGCAGGAGAAATTTATTGACAGAAGAAGACTTCACTGTAGAAGGGAGAGGGAGGGAGAAAGAGAGGGAGAGGGAGAGAGAGGGAGAGAGAGAAAAAGAGAGAGAAATTAAATTAATTCTTCCCCTCTGTGTTCACAAAGGAAGATAAGAGACAAATGCCAGGAACAGACATAAATTTCCCTGGGGTAGATGACGAAATATTGAAGAAAATCAGGATCATGTCAGACCAGGTGATTGAGAAATTAGAACTTCTGAAGACTGACAAAGCTTTACAGTCAGATTAATTCCAATAAAAAACAGTGAATGAAGGATGGGGTAAAGAAATGAGGGGAATCTTTAGATTGTGTTGTGGTTCAGCAAAACTGGGGTAAAATGGTTCACAGAAAGTTCAGGAACTGTTGAACCAAGTATCTCAGGACCTGCAGGATCAGTGTTCATGACTGTGTCTCCACCCTAGAGCGACAGAAAGTAGGGGAGACTTCAAAGGTTTTCCTCACAACCACAGAAGTCACCGTCTGCCTGTTTGCTCACTTTTATGTACCTGGCACTTGAGATCTGCTGGCAGCCCTTTCAGTGCAGCTCCAGTAACAGGGTGGGCCAGTAACTTCACATTTGGGGTGTCAGAATGAACTGTGTTCCCTCTACCCTTTAAATCAACATTGTAAATGTGTCAACATCGCCCGTAGGAAGCATTAGAAAGTGCTATTTTAAAGCGTTTAGAAGGCAGCTTGGATTTTTTCCATTTGAGCTTTGTGTAAACAAGGGGTCTCTGCAACCTGGGGCTCCTGTGAGAGTCACCCAGCGATCACAATGAGACAACACATGCTGGAAAATATACAGCAAAGCCAGAACTGGTGAAAACCACTGTATTTGCCATGTATGCATTTACATCGAATTCATCAGTAAAACAGTAGCCAAACCTTGCTAGAAAATAGTTGTAATGGGATACATTTCATGCTGTATTTTGGCATTTAGTGTTTGTAACATTCGGCGCTGAAGGAAAATAAAGGTGTGGAACAGTCTATGTGACTGAGAAGATGTCAGATTAAAAGAGATGGAGCAAATTAGAGATTGTTAGGAAGCTTTGATTCGTCACAACTTCTCAGAAAATTAACTTCTAGTTATTTGTTTGGCTGCTGCTTATGTCACCAGTGTGTTTGCTCAGGTCTAAAAGACTTGCACACAAAAACCCCAAGCTCAAGTTAATGGGACTGACATGCTGCAAGAGACCAGATAATTAATACCAGGAGTTTGGGTGGAGCAGGATAGGACTGCTCCAGTCATTTGTTTTGTCCCACTCATTTATTACCCATTGTATGAAGCAGCTGTAATTCTTTAGCAACATGTAAACAAGATTTCTGCCAATTAATAGCAAGGAATCTCACACCACTGATTGTTGCTCTGTGTCTTAGTCTGCAAGGTCTGTCTCAGACACCATCCTAAGGAGTAGATGCTGTTCATGTCTTTGCTGGGGGTTAGGAAAATATCCCAGCCTTATGATCTTAGTAACTGAAGTTTCTACTTTGCCAGGGCACTCAAAATTCCTGATATTATAAGATTTCAGTAAATTCTTTCATCACACTTAATTATTTTTTATGTTAAAGGCAATATAAATGTAGGTTGTTCATGGCAGTGCGAAGTCTCACACAGTGGATTCCCATTACAGCGACAAAAGCCTTTTCATTTTTTGCCTCATTTCAGTAGAGGTGTTATGAAATGTCTACAACCCATTGGAATGACAATGTCTAAGTATTCAACAATATCTCTTAAGATCAAATTTTTCTAACCTGGATTATTATATAGGGCTTTCATCTTACACAAATAAGTCATTGCCTGCACAACAACCAAATTGCCTTATGTAAATTTGCAAATAGCCAGCAAGCTTCTCTCTCTGCACATTACCTATGCATGCAAATAAGCCTTTTGAGAATAGCTCCATTTTCACTTCTACATATATATGCAAGAACAGTCAGATTCTTGCTCATATTATCTAAGAATGTTGATCAAATACTAAAAGTTACAGGACTTTTTTTTCCTTTACAAACACAACTGAAGACTGAGATTTGTGTATATAACTGTATATCACTTTCACTGGAAGCAGGAAGCTTCAAAAAGAACTGCTGCCAACGGGACAACAAAGCTCATGATTTTAACCTTTGCCCTGTAGTCTGTAAGTCAAAGATCAAAGTTCCCTAGTTCCAAAGTTGTTTGCGTACAATCATTCAACACAACACATGCTTTCAAGGAATTTCTTTGTAAAGACAATTATAATGTGCAAAACCCAGCAAAACAAAACAGTCACGTATGTTCATGTTGATTGAAGGTTAAAATCATAGGTCATTCTCAGTTTCAGTTTCCTGAGGTTTGGGTTTGCTCTCTCAGATAATAAAAATTATGTGCTTTGCAGAACAAAATCTGCTATAAATAAATTTAAAAGAATGTTTAATTGGTAGTTTCTAGGAAAATGTGAATGTAAAAGTACTTATACTATGCACAAACTTGATATGATTTTAATAATATCTGCACAAAAGGGGAATCTTCTTTTCACTTTCACCTATGGTGGAGAAGTCTGTATTTCCTCAGTAAAGGTGCAAGAGCACCAGGCACAAAAACGTTGTGTTAGCTCTTAGCAAATCTTTTGTACAGGTGATTTCTGTGGCTGTTTTTGGAAGTAGTGACTTAAGGCTCACAATATACTGCTAGTTTAGTACAGACAAATGTAGTAGGTAGTTTTTCACCCGTCACCTTTAAAAGTGGATTGAGGCCATTGTGTTTTGTGACCAAAGAACACAATGCTGACAAGGACCTTCAATTGCTGCCTGTATTTTTACTGCTTGATTAGCAGCAGAGCTGTATGGACCCTGATGTCTCTTCTAAAGAACAGCAGCTCTAAAAGTGCACCACATCCTTCATGATGACACAGGCAGTGAATGCCTATTGCCAAAGCAGTGTCCTGAAGGAGGACACAAAGCACTGGGGGTTTTTTGTACCGTCGGTGTCAACGAGCAGATTGTGCTTCTCCATGATGTTAATCTAATTTGAGAAAACAGATTGTTCAAAACATCTTGTCATTGCTTATAGTGCTGTAAGCATAAATGTGCTATATTTTCAGAATGCAATTTGCAAGAACCTCAGTTTGTGTGTTTGAAATTGTGCAAGATTTGCAATAAAGTGCAAAGACAGTTGTTTTGCGCTTGTTCCAGTGCCAGAGGGACTGGGGGAAAAAATTATTCTCCAAATCCTATATTTGAACACTGTCTTTCAAGAAGCTTAATAAAAATTTTAAAATAATGGCAGTTTTCTATTTTTTTTTTTTACAAAGAATAATTTATCAAAGATTTTAAGGTGGTTTAAGAGTAGATTGAGTTTTCTTCTTCAGATAAATAAAAAAACTATCCAAATTCTAATACATTTTTGCTTTTCTTCATAAATTGCTACTAGAGATTTCATTTCCTGGTAAGTATTTTATTCACAGTGTCTGTTCACTAGATCTGGATTTCTGCAAAGTTTTAAAATTTTTGCATATCTAACCCACTCATAAAATGTAGCACATTCCTATTTAGCACTGGAATAAAAAGTACTTAAATACCAAAAGAAGCTCTGGTATTTCTGGCCACAAGTTCAGCTATGAAGTCTATGAATCTTCCAGGGAAACTTATCCCAGCTAAATATCCAGCCCAGCTTTGCAGACTCAACAGATGTGGACAATTCAAACAAGCATCTGGACTTTTGATGTTTACATAAAACCAAGCGCTGGTTTTCTGAGGTTCCCCAGATCTAGAGACCTCCCTGCACCTACTGACAAGTTCTGACTGAAACCTGAACCATTTGTGACTAACTAGAATCAACTGTCTGAACCAAAACCAGGGACAGAAACCATCTCTGTCATAAAACCTTTTCAGGGTGTTCCAGTCATGAGGCAAGCCTAGCATTTTGGCTACATGTCTGATTGCTATCAGGGGCTTCAGCTGGGACAGATGACCATTACACCATTGACTTCCTAGATTTCTGGATTGCTTTGAAGTGAATTTAGCACTTACTGAATAACAATATACTCACAAACAAATTTTGGGAAGGAAAAAAAAAGAAAAAGAGAGGTCTTTAGTTGTATTACTAGGCTCTGGATTCAATTAATTTGTAAGAGTTGAGAAAAGCCCTTTTCTTTTTTAAACCAGACATTTATTTTTAACAAGGGATGAAATCATTGGAGAACAAAAAACCGAGACATCTGTTGTTTTATATCTGTTTATTGTAAGTACTTAAATGTGAGTTCGGTTTCACACAGTTTTGACATTGTTGCTTCATTAATAATGATTACGTAATTGCAACCACAAAACAAGCTGTAAGGCTGTAACATTTTCATTACTTATTAGAAAAGAACTCGAAACAAAAGACAGATCAGCAAGGAGGTAGCAAAGATTTTTGTGTTGAAAGTGGTTCATATATAGAATTTCATAGCAAGATCAAGGTGATGAAAATACCTAATAGACATTTCTGTTAAATAATTTCATTTTTAAAAAATAAAGAAAATCTTCGAAATGCACATTTCTATCAGTGAAATTTTGGGGGAAGAAACCAGTGCCTCACTGTTGCTGTTTGACGAAGTTGACAAACATCACACTGTTCAAATAAAAATATTTTTCTGATGTTTTCTCTAATTTTGAAATATTTTTTCCCTTAACTTGTTCATACAAATATTAAGTCCAATGATTTCTGAATGAGTTCAAAATGTAAAGGAAAGCACTTAGGTTATTTAAGTCACTGTAAAATTTTACATTTTTAAAGTATAACTCTCCAATCCCTATTTTTTATTTTATTAATGTTACCAAAAAGTGATTTTTTACCTTTTTTGACAGTTAAAATTTTGAATTATATTTTTAAAATAACTTTCACTTTTTTCATACGTGGAAACTTAAGTTTCTTACTAGCTGCCATGACATGACCTCACCTGCACTGACCACTTGGAACAGGGCCATTTTCCTCATACATTTCCTGGGCAAGGAGGAGTGTGGTAAAGACAAAGTGCAGTGGTATCATTCAACATAATTGTAAAGGAGGAATGCTGGTATCTCACAAGTAGATGCATCATAGCCATGTAAGCAGCAGAGACACCATATCCCAGAGTAGTAACAGACCACAGCGTACACTATATTAACCACAGCTCTATTTTTACATATGTGATGAATATCTTCTGATTTTTTGCTTAGTGTTTACACATATACATAAATTTGCTACTCTGAAGGTGTCATGCCAGTATGGACAGTTATTGTGGTACTCTGAATCAAATTAGCAGTCAAGTTTTTTCCCCCACGTACTTCACAGGTTTCAGGACATTCAGGCTTCTGCTGTATTGGCATCCCTTAAGTTGCCATGCCACACAATACCTTGGGCACAAAAGCCTTCCTATGCAGCAGTAAGCCCATAGAAATGCAAAGTCCATAATTGCAATCACAAATTTTAAATCAAATTAAAGCCAAGATGCTGTGGTGTTGTATCATCAAAACATTGCAGGCTCAGATGGAAGGGCTAGGGAGGATTGGCAGGCACGTGGAAACAGAGCTGTAATAGAGACAAACAGGGAGTCTTAAAACTGAGGACAGAGAGCAATTGACTCTACTAATGGAAACACATGCAGTATTAAATGAAAGTGTTCTGCACCTTCCTCATAAGGTGACACTTGGGAGCCCAGTCTCTTCGTCCTGTAGGGTACATTTTTAACACGGTGTGAGGGGGAGAACAGCTGAGTGATTCCAGCTCCGGTTAATGGGAGCTGTGCTCCTAATCCATGGTATGCAGTGTGAAATATTTACCTATGCCTTTCCAGTGAGGCTACTTATGTAATTTCAAGGGAGGAAGTAGCCAAGGGGAAGCTCCTTTATACCAATTAAATGGAGAGGAATTGGATGGAGGGCAATTCAAAGCATTCATCCTTATAGGGAGATCTGTGTTTAAACATCTCGATGGGACATTTCTTAATGAAGAACTAAACTGCACGCCCTGCATATGTCAGAAAGGGATAGCTGGGGCCCAGAACACTGAATTTCTCTCTCAGGAAGGAGACTAGTGTGTAGTGTAGCTTCCTGCTGGGTGATATATTTACCTTATCAAGATGATCACAGAGAACTGTGTAAGCATGTATATTCATAAATCACTTCACCTCCAGACTATGATGGGAGAATGTTGCAAGGTTGGAAGGTTTAGAAAACACCTCCAAGTATCTTAAGGCCTTTCTCAAAGTTTATCAGATTCTGTCCTGACCCTGAGAAGTCTACTTACTCCTTGTCTTCATCTTGCTTTTAAATTTTTCTTCACACTCTCCCCATTTCTTCCATTCTCCATTTGCCCTTGTCCTTCTTCAATATACTACAAAGCTGAAGCTCCTGCCTCTTACATATAAGCAACTCTTGTGCAGATCTTCAACCTCAACCCAGACTGAACGGATCAAATCAGAAGATTCTGGAAGATATCAACAGCTGTGTAATATTGAGTCTCTGTGACCCACTTTGCTAAGATCTAAGTGAGTCAAAGTTGAAGTTAACACCCTGAGGACCTAAATGAAATACCTCACTTAGATATTGGGCACTTTGTTGCAAAAAACAGAAACTCTCCCTTATGTTTCGGAGAGAGACCTGGATACCATCTGATTTACCACTTCTGATGATGGTCCTGTGTATTCTACGTATACAGATCAAAAGTCTAATGAGAAAACGTTGAATAGAGCATCCCATTAACCATCAGACCTAGCAAAACTTTACTCTGGATGTTTTGGAGTTAACAAAACAAAACCAACCACCAGCAAACAAATAGCTATACATTCACTACAAAACAGTTTCGAATTTTGCCTTTGCTTTTTCACAAATGGCCTAATTTGTGAAATTATTCTGTTTTTTCATGCGGACCGCCCTGCAGAAAACAGTTTAGATGCAACTTTTTCTCATGCTGGACATAAATGAAACTCCAGCTGAGGCTACAGGCAGGCAGCTTTTAGGCCCACATTTTGGCATCAGTGTAGATGCTCTGTGTTGGTACGGGTGTAAATGAGATCAGAATCTGGCCTGTGCCGTACCACTGCAGTCCCACTTGAGAGCTGGGCTAAGATTCACAGGTGAGAATATGCATACATCTGCTAAGCCTATTGGCTTGTCAGATTACCTATACTTGCAGATTCTCTATCTGACCAGTAACAGGCACAATCATCTGGTGCTGGATGATTGCAAAAAGTGACCTTGTACAGTGAGGTCTGGTACACAATTCTTGCCTCCTATCCTGTGTGTAGCTATAAAGATATTGTCCCCTTTTGTCTACAAAGTCCCTCTAGTCTTCCCAGGAAGCAACAATCAGAGCAAGGACAAACTGCCAGATCCAAGACCCACAAGTAAATTCTGTACTAAGAGCTCCTGCCTGTCATACTCCAATGCCAGAAAAGATTTGCCACTGCTCTCATGCAGTAAGAGAACAGAAATAGCTACTGGATGGGTGGAGGGCAATTGGGTAAGTTGATAAGGGTGAAAAAAATGGCTGCAACTCTGGGTCCTACCGTATTTGCCCAAATAATTTCTCTCCTGTGGCCTGCCCTTGTGTTCAGATCTGTACTAGATTGCCTAGGGCACTGCTACAATCTACTTTATCATGCACACTTTTTTATATTCAACTCTTTCATTTGTTTCTTCATCTCAAAACAAATGATTCAGAATTGTGCATCCTCTCTCACTAGAAAAGATTCATCTTTTCTTTGTACACCCCTGGTTTAGAAACAGTATCTACTACTTCCAAAAAAACCCTGGGAAGCCTGAGGAAGCAGAATGAATATGCATTTTTGGAAATTACTACGACAAGAAGCTAAGAAACTCAAAGAAAACTGCCTTACACTCCTTCCCAAGCCCTTTCCTGAGCAGTACTTGTCTCTCTCAAGAATTGTAAGACAGGGCAGAATAGAATGAAATGGTAGTTTTGAGAAGGTTGCAATACATGGATGTCCCAGCATGTTTTTGATTAATTGCTCAATTTAAGATCTTTGATTACTAATGCAACCCAGTCTGGCTTCCATCCAAATACAGTGAAGTGGGGAAAGAAGACAGACTTCCAGTGGAGGATAGACTACTCTAGGTTTTCCTGTAAAGCAACACAAAATTGTGCTCACAAAAGGCAAAATTATGAGTGACACTAGAAGACCAGGAGGAATAATAAAAATGTTGGGAGAGATCTCAAGTCTTATAATTAAAAGTTCTCTGCATTCTCAAATCCCAAGGTATGCTGAAAGGTGAGCAGAACTATCCTGAAGAAATCCAATGAGGACAGAACTTCCTCCCAATGAAAATTCAACCTACTTTTCATTGCCATAAGTTATTACAGTAAGAAATATTCTACATTCTTTTCCTCATAAGCTTATTCTTGCTAGTGCCCAGTTTTATTCACCTGCCCTCTTTTAAGCTGGAAAGCATTGGTTCTCCCCTCGTGTCCACTCTGATACATATAAAGACATACATATTACATGCACTAGGGCATATAAAGTCTCACATTGTGACTCTGTCTTTCCATCTGTGGCAGACTGCAGTGTCATGACTGCAGGGTGATGAGGAGAAGTAAGCTATGGAGCCTAAGGTGCCAAGGGGAACTTCAGAACTGACTTCCACTGGGCTTGGGCAAGAAGGCATAAATAAGGAAGTCTGTAATAACTGTGGAAGTATGTACCCTTCTTCAGAGAAGAAGAGAAATGGCAGTGTTCATTTCTGGGCTCTGCTGGGGATGTAGGCAGGACTCACATTTCTACGCCAGCCACACTGCAGGGCTGCAACCACGACCTTCTGATGACAAGAAGGAGTCTTTGCAATGCAGGGATCAAACAATCCGTTTGGGGAGACACACAGATGGCCACACTAGTCCTGTCCACAGTGGCCATCATTCTCCTGCTGAGTCAAACTCCTGTAAAAAAGACATTGCTCTTCTGGCCCAGGGGTCCTAACAATGCCACACAAGACAATCTTAAGAAAGATGTAGTTCATGCGAGTTTGTAACATCTGTATCTCTTGTTGATGCCTGTAGGCTACTCTGTACCAGATTCCCCAGCTCTGCTGCAGAAAAACGACTTCTTCTCCCTGCCTGGGAACTTAAAAATATATATATTTTTAATGTATTTCTTACCATTCAGCTATGGTGGTGTGAGAGTGAATGATTCCCTTTTCTCCTCAGAGCAGTCATTGCTTCAAAAATGCTCCTCCAGGAACAACTGCTCCCTGTTCAACCAAATGCAAGATGAACATCAGTGCTTCAAGTACTCAGTTTTTCCTCCATCACCTCTTTAATATCTTTGTCATCTGCCTTGCTCTGTATTCTTATAAACCCATAAAAATTATTTATGCAATGACCCCACTAGGCTTGTGTCCCTGAACCCTACCTCACCCTATAGAAACTAACAACTTACTCAAATATGCACCAGGTATGGGTCCCTCAAGTGCACCATTCTGTTAAAAAGTGCAAACAAGAAAGGAAAGAAATTACAGGAATAAACCCCTTCCCCAAGGTTTGGAGGTCCAAAGAGGTGAGATTCATGCTATAAAGTGACAAAATATTCTATTACTGTCATGTGAAGAAATCTCTTTATCTTGTGAAGTGCAAACAAGTTTTGATTGGCTTCACAGGGAGAGACTTGTAGTTAGCAGAAAGTCCTGGAAGCTAGCTCACACTTTAACTACTCTCCAGAGTCTGTCTGCCCTCCTGGGAAGCCAAAAAAACAAGATAAAATATTTAAAAGTTGTCCATCGCTTCTCACTGGGAGCCGGCTCAAGAAAGCCGTAACACAGCCACCATGTACGAGGAAAGCCCCCACACCTTGTGTGTTAGGCCACCTTCAGTTCATCAGAGGCCTGCAAGAGAGCAAAGAGATGGCTTTCCACCACACATCTCTCACTCGTGGGAGTTGGCTCGGGCTGGGGACAGGTCTGCCGGAGGGCATGGAGGGGAGACAACCCCAGCCTGCATGAGCCAGCTGCAAACCCTCTGCATGAGGGTTCAGCATAGCTGGGACCCAGGTTCAGACTACAGGGAAAGACAGAGAGCATAAACATTGTCTGTATTCTGGTCTGGCCCTCAGAGGCATGTGAGAGACAAAGAGCATTTCCCAGGGGCATGATCCTTACGTGTCTGCAGGAGCAGAGCACACAAACTGAGGGCTATGAACCCTCTCTGTCACACAGGTTTGGGCCACCAGACTGTGTGCTGGACATCTCTGTCTGTGTGCTTGTTAGAGAGCCTGGTCAGGAAGAGAAGACACACAGCACATCCTGTCTTATGTAAAAAAATTAGTAACAATAATTGAAAAACTTCCACAGAAGCCACAAGGTCGACAGCAAACCTCTCGGTTCTTGACCACATGTCAACTCATCTCTTGTTTTGCTTTTTTAACCCTCAGCTAATAGGCCAACCACCAGAGTGTGTTGGGGTTCACCAGCATGGCAAGGGGTGCTCTGAGTGACATCAGAGCCCATGTGCAGCAGTGAGTGCACACATGTGCTGTGCAGAGAGCTGCCTGGGTGCTTGTTTGCTACTCCAGACAACACTTGTAAGGGCAGCTGGAGGCTGGGCAGGGGTGCTCAGCACTGGCAGGTCACAGGAGGTTTGGTTTGGCAGACACAGGTGGGAGCAGGAGGTAGTGATCCTGCTCTCTGGTCCACCCCACTGAGGACTCAGGTTGGAGACTCCTCTGTGCTGTTGTGAAGAGTATTACTGTTGAGGGGCCTCAGACTTTGAGTTCCTGTTTGTTCCTTGCATATGTTTCTGGTGGGTTTTCCTCCTCTCTTCGTCTGGGGAATAGTAACTTCCATTGCCCTGGGTGAAATGCTCCAAGGTGCCTTGCTGGAGGCCAGAATGCCCTGCAGACCCCCCGTGTGGTGGCACTTCCCTGCTCTCATGCTCTCCTGCCCAACAGGAGTTGGGCAAGCATGTCTTGGGGAACAGCAAAGCCTCTATGGGCTTGGCAAGGACTACACAGAAGGGGCTGCAGGTTTCTTGGGCTGGATTCTATTCTCACTCTGTAAGACACAGTGCTTGGTGTTTCTAGACATAGCTGCAGGGCAGATGCATCTGCTTGTCTAATCTGAACCCCACACTTGGCCTGCAAATATATTCTCAGGCAGACTGGAATCCCTTCTTTCTTTCATCTGTAAAATCATGGTGACACTGAGGAGGAGGTAGATAGCAATCAATTGCTCTCTTTTTCACCACAGGAACCAGGGAGTGGCAAACATATTTAGTGGGAAGTATAATCAAAACAAGTAAAAGGTATTCATGTGAAGAGTACAAAGACTTCTTATGGAGCAGGACCAAGTCTGGGGAGTTCTGTTTCCATACGGGATTTTGGGGTGAAGGAGATAATCTCTAAAAACTTTTGGGATCTCTTCTAAAGAAAAGATGCAAACCAGACTAATTCTGCTGATTCATTATTGCCATGTGGATTTAACTGGGATAATTCAGACATTTGATTTTTACCCAAGACTCTGTCAAATAATTGGATTAATTCAGAGGTGTGTTTCCTGCAGGAAAAAAACTCAACAGAGTATGGTCTGATAAACACACAGGTGTGTGTCCCCTGCCTTAACCTATAGCCTTTTAGCAAAAAAAAAAAATCAGCAAATACATGAGTGACAATAAACAATGTATTGCAAGAAGATGCAAGGAAGTTAATTATCAAAATGTACAATGCTTAGGCTTTTACAGCAACTTTAGATTTCTCAACCAGTTTAGCTAAGCATTGCGCTGTAGCCCTGATTTCAGGAGTCATTACTAAATGGTGCCTGAGCAAGCTCTTGTCTGCTTTCAGTTCAACTCTGAACTGCAGGACCAAAGAAAGTGTTCCAGCAACATATTTTTGGTGCATTTTTGATCACCTAGCTTGAATTTACATTCTGTGATGGGAGGAATGGAGGAAGGTAGGAAATGAGAAAACAAGGACACAGAGGGACGGAGGGATGGAGGGAGGGAGGGAGGGAGGGAGGGAGGAAGGAAGTGTCGGAAGGAAGGAAGTGTTGGAAGGAAGTGTCGGAAGGAAGTGTCGGAAGGAAGTGTCGGAAGGAAGGAAGTGTCGGAAGGAAGGAAGTGTCGGAAGGAAGTGTCGGAAGGAAGTGTCGGAAGGGAGGAAGGAAGGGAGGAAGGAAGGGAGGAAGGAAGGGAGGAAGGAAGTGAGGAAGGAAGGGAGGGAGGAAGGGAGGGAGGAAGGGAGGGAGGAAGGGAGGGAGGAAGGAAGGAAGGAAGGAAGGAAGGAAGGAAGGAAGGAAGGAAGGAAGGAAGGAAGGAAGGAAGGAAGGAAGGAAGGAAGGAAGGAAGGAAGGAAGGAAGGAAGGAAGGAAGGAAGGAAGGAAGGAAGGAAGGAAGGAAGGAAGGAAGGAAGGAAGGAAGGAAGGAAGGAAGGAAGGAAGGAAGGAAGGAAGGAAGGAAGGAAGGAAGGAAGTTTCAGAAGGAAGGAAGGAAGGAAGGAAGGAAGGAAGGAAGGAAGGAAGGAAGGAAGGAAGGAAGGAAGGAAGGAAGGAAGGAAGGAAGGAAGGAAGGAAGGAAGGAAGGAAGGAAGGAAGGAAGGAAGGAAGGAAGGAAGGAAGGAAGTGTCGGAAGGAAGTGTCGGAAGGAAGGAAGTGTCGGAAGGAAGTGTCGGCAGGAAGTGTCGGCAGGAAGTGTCGGAAGGAAGTGTCGGAATGAAGTGTCGGAAGGAAGTGTCGGAAGGAAGTGTCGGAAGGAAGTGTCGGAAGGAAGGAAGGAAGTGTCGGAAGGAAGTGTCGGAAGGAAGTGTCGGAAGGAAGTGTCGGAAGGAAGGGAGGAAGGAAGTGAGAAAGGAAGTGAGGAAGGAAGGGAGGAAGGAAGGGAGGAAGGAAGGGAGGAAGGAAGGAAGGAAGGGAGGAAGGAAGGGAGGAAGGAAGGGAGGAAGAAAGGAAGGAAGGAAGGGAGGAAGGAAGGGAGGAAGGAAGGGAGGAAGGAAGGAAGGAAGGGAGGAAGGAAGGGAGGAAGGAAGGGAGGAAGAAAGGAAGGAAGGAAGGAAGGAAGGAAGGAAGGAAGGAAGGAAGGAAGGAAGGAAGGAAGGAAGGAAGGAAGGAAGGAAGGAAGGAAGGAAGGAAGGAAGGAAGGAAGGAAGGAAGGAAGGAAGGAAGGAAGGAAGGAAGGAAGGAAGGAAGGAAGGAAGGAAGGAAGGAAGGAAGGAAGGAAGGAAGGAAGGAAGGATCGGAAGGAAGTGTCGGAAGGAAGTGTCGGAAGGAAGTGTCAGAAGGAAGGAAGTGTCGGAAGGAAGTGTCGGAAGGAAGTGTTGGAAGGAAGGAAGGAAGTGTCGGAAGGAAGTGTCAGAAGGAAGTGTCGGAAGGAAGTGTCGGAAGTGTCGGAAGTGTCGGAAGTGTCGGAAGTGTCGGAAGGAAGGAAGGAAGGAAGGAAGGAAGGAAGGAAGGAAGGAAGGAAGGAAGGAAGGAAGGAAGGAAGGAAAGAAGGAAGGAAGGAAGGAAGGGCTCTTTTAGGTCTTGAGGTCTAGAAATTTTCATTTCCAGTGATAATTCAGCTAACAAACATCTGACCCAAATCAGTTTATGCAGCTGTTTGGTCCTCTCTTCACTTTAAAAATAAATCCTCAAACCCCCGCTGGATAAGCTTGCATGGCAAGGGATATTTAATCCATACCAAGATTTTGGTCAGATATTTTTCAAACACTAGCATAAATTTTTGTTTTGGACTTTGATATCCAAACAGGCCCAGCTGTAGTCCTCCTGGGGATCCTTCCAGAGGCTTGGAGTTTGAACAGGCTCTGCAGCAATCAGCAAAGACTACTGAAAATTCTGACGGCTGCTGCTGAACTACCAAGCCCTACAATAAACTGGAAATCAACACATCCTGCCACTTGGAGGGACGGTTTAAAAAGAACTTCTCAAAGGAGAGCAAATGGAAAGTACATAGAGGCAGGAAATACTGGTGCATTTGTGTCTCCATCTGGGAAATATTCTAGGAATGTTCTCAGTAACACAGGATTAACACCTTGAAATGAGAAAAGCAAATAAACACAACTGGATATGGTTTCATTATTTGCTTCGTTCTGGTTTGATTTTCTCTTCATGTTGCATATACTATGTACCCTTTTCTTCTAGATGTGGCCCTAGATAACTATGTGTTAAATCTTTGGATTCTGACCAATGAAAAAACCTAAAAAATTATTTTTCTTTTCCGATTGGAAATCTAAATTTTCTCATGTCTTCCAAAATATCACTTCAGTGCAGTCTGCGGCCAGCTGCTTTTTTGTGAGAGCAGCAAGTCAAGAACTTGCAACATCTAACATAAAAGACATTTTCCTACTGCTTTGGATCCAATGCCCATTAGAAATGCCAGGTTTTGATATGCTAATATCTGATCTTACCAGCCCAAATTAATGCAACAGATACAATCCTTGCACCATCATTATAGTAAGTTCAGCACAACCTAGCTGATCCTAAAGTTCCATTGGAAAGCTGCACTTTGGACCAATAGGAAGATCAATGTAATTTCACCTTGATTAATTAAGAATATTTTAGCCACTTAGGCTTGAATCAGGAAAATTTGACAGTTCTATAGCTGCCCAAAACTGAAGATCTCTGGTTAAGTATATGCTTATCATTCACTGTCACTTCTAGAAGATGGCAGACTCTTCTTCCTTTATTAAGGTCCTAATGAATGGGTGTCCTTTGGATTGATTGTCATGTTTCATTCCTTCCAAAACAGAAAGGTGTTTTCCTAATGGTAAATCTATAATCCACCATGGAAACATAATGTCACTGTGAATACAGCAAGAGATATCATAAGACAGAATGGAAACATGCTAGGAAAATTACCTCAGAAGGTGGTCCACCATCTTTTTTTCTGCTATTCCTGACTTTAGCCAACCATTACATGTGTTGTATTTCTTGAACACCAAATTCACTGAAAAAAAAAAAAAAAAAGAAAATGAAATTGAATATGTCAGCTACAAAAAAAAAAAAAAAAAAAAAAAATTTTACAAATAGGCTGCCAGATGGGGAAGAGCACTTGTTTTTAAAGACTCTGGCAATAACGAAAGGAACTAGAATCACTGGAGAATTAAATTCTTGTTGCCACTGATTAATACACGATATACTGTCAGCTTCTCCAGCAAAAAGACAACATCTACCATTCTGAGAAGCAACATAATTTGCTGCATAGGCCTTCTTGCTAAAATTGTTGTGTTCTGCTTATGTGATATGAGTTCTTATCTCCAGAAGCTGGACTGTGTCCATCAGCTCACTTCAGGGGTTCTGAAACAACAAGATATATAAAAACTTTTGGTTTTAACTTATCTGAGGAGCAAAAGGTTGTCTTGCCTGTGATGGTCTACTGATTGCCTGTATTTTTGATACTTGAGTTGGAAAAACAGACAGCCTCAAACCAATCTAAATCATTTGAGTTTAAACCCTGCTTCCTCACCAACTACCTTTCATTGAAAATCTTGATTTTCCTCATGAATCTACAGTGAAGAGAAAAAATGTCAGGTCTGTATAGCACAGGAAATTCCCTTGAAACAAGCCAAAATCTTGTAATGTGAAGAGGGCCAAGAAAATACTGTAAATGGTAATCAGGCTCTGCAAAGTAGCTGACTTTATGCAAAGCAGGCAAGTGCAGTCAAAACACTTACAGTAATCAATTGAAGTTGTTGGGTAAAGTTTTTTCCATGTCCCATAAATTATTGAACAGTTAATTTCGTCTTTGTGCCTGCAAGACATTCTAGCTTTAGGATGACAGCTTTATCCATTAAAGGGAGTGTGGTGACAGCAGTACAGAGAGTGCTGAGAATGCAGGGAGAGAAGGCCCATTCTCAGCTGCATTACCACTGAACAATGCTGGGATACGTCAACATCTTAATCAATATGTGAGAGTCAATTAATGGGGAAGCGAGCACATGGCTTAAGCAGGATCTCATTATTAAGTTTGTGTTTCGTCCACCAAATAGGTGGAATCAATATAAAGCTGAGTATAATATAGTAAATACATAACCATCCACTCTAACCCAGCCTTTCTTCCCTCCTTATTCCCTCCTGGGCCAGATTCATAGATGCCTCTTCTCTCTTTTATATTGCAATGGCAGCTATTGAGGCAGACAGCAAAACTGACAGAAGCTGAACAGATTGCGAAGGCCCAAATTCTGTCTTGAGAGCCAAGGAGAAAGCCCCTCTGTGGCTCCAGAGGTATCCCTTTGAAAGAAAACGTGTCATCCTTTAGAAACCTGCGCTTCTGTTTTCCTCCCTGTTGGAGGTTTCATCAGATCAATGCTCTTACTGAGTCCTGGAAATGCAAGCAGTAGAGAAAACTGTTTTTTTACAGAAGGGACCTAGGATGCTCTCTGGGTCACTCACTATCTAGATTTATATTCTAGGCAGTTCCATAGTTTTGAAAAAGAGATCAGGATGCATGAATGAAGCAAGCATATAAATGGCTGACTTAATATCTTCATAGTAGAAATTATTTCAGCTATTTTATCTGCTCCTGAGCTTGTTGTTTTGGGGGTTTTGGGTAGCAAAGTCAATGGAGCTGAATCAGTTCTTTGGCAGGCACAGCATGGATATGTGCAATATCTGGTTTTACAAATAACAGGGCATTTTATATTAATTTTTCAGCCAGTTGTGGTAGTTCAGTTTTAAATTGAAAGGTCAGAAGGTGAGAGCAGTGACTGAACATTGAGAATTGAATATTTCACTTGCTTGATTTACAGCAGAAGCACTTCTTTATGCCCTTGAAGATTCAGAAATATATGGGAGAAGAAAAAGAGAATTAAGAAAGGTGGCTTCTATGAATTAGTGTGAAAAGAATGAATAGTGTAATCTGATCAGATAGTACGAAAGACTGTGTATGGTAGGTGCTGGTTACACTAAGGTAAAAATGTTCGTTTGGAAATAAACCAAAGTCTTAAGAGAGGGCATTATGGACCTGCCCTGAAATCAGCTGTAATACTCAGAATCATTTCCATGGCACAGGTTGGGCTATCTATTTAGTCTTCAAAATAATCTTCGATGTGACTGTATTCTCAGTGACACCCCTGCGGAGCAGAGTGAGTAGAAAGCATTGGTCTCTCTATAGGGAGGTCTCAGCCTTGGGAGTGCCTCTGAATTTAGACTTGGATTTTTAAATCCCCCATCTTGGGTGACAGAGAATAGCATAACAGAAGGAGAAAATAAGAATGGTGTTATCAGAAAGCAAATTCCATGTGGTGTTTGACTTTAGGAGGAGAACAGCTGACTAATTCAGCCACAGTACAGCTGAATTGTACAGCTCTTACTGTGTACCATGACAGAGGGCAGTGTGGACTGATCAGAAGGTTCAGGGCAAGAGCCTGAAAAAAATTCTGTTTTCACCTATGCAGAGTGGTAAACTTGCTCTGGTCTGTTCAGGATGTACATATAGCTGGCAGATAATGTGCTCCTACTTCTGTTTTTGTTACCTAGTAGGTAATTAGAAAGTAGTGTAATACAACATGTTCAGGTTAGAAAAGGTGTGGCCTAGACATTTGAAAAGCAAATAAAAATAGCATGATGTCAGTCACTGCATCAAACTTTCTCACCTTTGTTTTTATCAGAGAAAAAAATGTGAGAAAAAATTGGCAGTGTAAAGGGATACTGAAAGAATGACATATTTGTCTGTTAAGTATAAATATGAACAGCTATGGAGATCTGGTGCTATGGTGCTAGGTTTTAACTCCAGTAACATTCATCTAGTGCCAGGAAACACTAGATTTAGTACCTGAGGGATTGCAGTCTCAAATACCTTCTACATTTTGTTTTAATATGCTGCCAAGAATTTAAATTGGTAAAAGCTGGGGACTGACAAAAACTTGATCCCCAAGAGTTTTTCTGGCACAGATTTATCAGGGAATATCATGCCATTATTTTTATTATAATTATTTTTTTTGTGGTGGTTGGGGAGCTCATTTATAACTCTGTGACTTCTACTCCCAAATGTATTTTTAAAAATCTTAAATAAACAAAGGGTTTTATTTTCTTGGTGGCGCTAGGAGCTGTCATTCATTTTATATACAATATGCCTACTTGGATTGTCATTTTAACATACTTCTTGAAAAATCAAGAGCAGGTAAAAAAAAAAAAAAAAGAAATTAAAAGAGAAAAGAAAAGGAATAAAGAAAAGTGGAAAAAAAAAAAAAAGAAAATACTGTGGGGTGCACATTCCATCCAAACCACTACCACCCATCTGGTGCCTCTTGTTCCAGTGAGGGATGAACTTACAGTGTGTAGTAAAAATAGGCAACTCTCTTAGGCTCAGTCCTGCTTTCACTGATGTCAACAACCAGCATCTGTTTTGCAATAAATATATAATGGGAGGAAGAATTTCACAGGGAAATATGGGCTTGCAAGGGAAAAGCTGGACTTCTCTTGGAGACAGACATCTAACAAAATAACATTTAACCTTTATTAGACTTGTTTAACCTTTTTAGCTTCCCACTAGATAGAAGATCCCTATGATGCTTTGAATGAAAAGCAAAGCTAAGAAACTCCCTTTTATATTGCAATCATAATGGAAGGACTCAAATTAGTTGATGCAAGATCTAGATCAATTTTATAACATTGGATAGGAAGGCAAAGGGAGAATCTATTTGAATGTGAATTGTGTTGTCTGTTTTGCAGGCCAGAGAAACTTCCTTCCCTTGGAGAGGAGACTGCTAGGATATTCTTAGTGCTGCTCTGTGAAGGTGAGGAACACCTTCACTCTTGAGCCTTTAAGGTTTATGCAACTGACCTGCAAACCCTTTACACATATCAAACAGGCAACTACAAATAAAGCCTCTGCCAAATAGGTTTAGTCACTTAAGGTGATACAGCAAATAAATAGAACAGAAAATAAAATCAAAGAAGTTTCTGGTTCCTAGATTCATGCTCATTCCATCAGGTCAGGTTGTAGCCAACAACAGCGCATTGAAAACACAAAAGTAATAAATAAAACACTATCTCTATGGTTCCGCATTGCTCTCACATACCATAGCCAGGTCTCCCTAAATGTATTTTCAAGATCACTAAGTAACAGTTTATAGGGTTTGGTGGTTTTTTGTAAAAAGAATTTGTCATCTTGTCCCTTGAACAGACACAGCATAGCTTGCACTGCCCAGAATGCCTTCAATTTTATTATACAACTAGGTTAGATCTCTTAAGACTTGTACTCTTTCTTATACCTGTGTTATGGATGAGATATCCACCAGATTTATTCTTCCCTGTAGCTCAAAGTACAAGATAATATTCCTTCCACCTGTTTGGTAAAAAAAATTATTTTATAGAAGCCATTTTGGTTTTGGTCTTCTCTTGAATTTTGCTAATAAAAGCACAAGCACAATAGTTTTCTTATTAAAAATTATTGCTGAGGTTTATAGTCTGCCTTTACCTTGAAGGAACACAAAACACTTTTCAAATTGCAGCTTGGACCTGGCAAGATTCTATGCCCTCACAGCGTCCCATTGACTTGAATGATGTTCCCAATACATAAAGATTTCTCCATATGGATCCACTTGCAGATCTGGCCCTCAAGGCACAATTTGTCACTATGCCAAGAGAATAAAAGCACTTTGAAGAAAGGAAATTTTCTACATTTTGGGTCAGAGTTTCCACCTGGGCTTTGTTCCTTATGGAAGAACAGGGGTTGTGAGTTTCTAAAAGTGATGGATCTTCTAGGTTCTGCTGAAGGCTCCAGCAGTAGAGCCCCATTCCTTTTTGGGCCCCAATGTAGCACTGTTTTCTGAGTAGCCATATTGCCTTTCCTGCATTCCTCTGCACATGAAATCTCCCTCTCCTGCATGCTGCTCCCATTCTCCTGAGGGAGTACACTCACCCACATGTGTCATGCACTTTCCACCCCTGGCATTGAGGAGGATGGGATTATTCCCCTTGCTCAAGGGGACACTGGCAGTGCTAGAGATGACAGTGCTGTAGCTGAGAGTCTGTCCCCAAAGGAAATATGCCTCAACAGATGACTGAGCATAATCTCAGCAAAGGTCCCTGAGCAGTCTTCTACAGAACTGAGTGATGGGGAGGACACTAGTGCAGCATCAATACCGTACCCATCCTCCTTCCCTGAGATATACCTTATGGATGTGTTTCTCCTGCTCTCCAAAAGCAGAAATAAATCCCAAGTACTTTATAAACAGTGTTCAGTCTGTATAACACCTTGTAGAAATTAAACCTCCCGTTAGGGAGATTTGATAAGTAATGTCCCTCATTTCTGTCTTGGGTGGAATTTAGCTGGTTAAATACACAGATTAGGATACCTAGGTTAATATGCCTAATTATTAAAGATTTGCATAAAATATCTGGAGATTATAAGGGCAAACACTTTCACTTTAAGCTAACTTCCAACTACAGCCCACATGACAAAAGCTCCAGATGTTTGTTCATTGCTTTCTCTGTGTAAAGGTCATGCATAGCCATTACTATATGTAGTTGGTCATGCACTACATATGTAAGTGCATAAACTACAAAAAACAATTTCAAGCACTCTTCTTCTACACTGACAATTTCTGCTGCAATTAGGAATAGGTGCACCTCATAATTAGGTGCTCTAAAGAGATCACAGAAGTAAAAACTATGCCTTTAGCATGGAAGGGTTAAAATCTTAACAACCTACTTGCAAATTAGCAACACAGAGAACAAATTCTTAAATTTAGACTTCTGAATATTGCTTGCAGGCGTGACATAGTGCAGCTTGCCCCACGCTAAATTTATAGTGAATTTATGCTAACTTGCAGAGCCATTTCATTTAGTAAAAACATCTAACAAATATTTTCACACTGTTCTAGAAATACTCAATATATGATTTGTAATAGGAAAGGTAAAATACTCTAGATAGGTAAAATACTCTATCAAAACAAATGCATAAAACTGTCTTATTTTAGACTACATTTAGTGCAAGAAACATGCACATCTACTGAAATCCCCTGTTCAGCCTTTCCACTTGAAGCATGTGTTCATTAATTGCTTGAATGTTCTACATTGTCTTAACTAGCTAGAAGCATAGTAGCTGAATATGCTCCCCACAATCACCTCAGATCAATGCGGTGGTAGGTCTCCTTTCATCCCTAGTCCAACAACCCCCCTCCAACAACAGAGGTCCTTTGCAGGCACAGGGCCCTGATTCATGTTTAATGCAGCAGTGTTTTTACTGCTTTTGGCACAAGATATTTGAAAGAGGTGAAAAAGACACACAGGCAAAAGTCTGTTTAGTAAACAATTCCAACATAAGCACCATATGCCTCCGACTCATAGGCTCATTTCCAGGCAAGCCACCACAGCAAGCACAACAATTAGCCCAGGTTTCATTTTTTTCTCCCTTAAGAAGTGGATGGGGGTGTGGGGGAAGGTAAAGGGAGCAAGTTAGTAGGGAAGTGTTGTTTCCTTCCTATAGGAAGGAAAATCCTATAGGATTTTTTATTATTATTATTTCTAACTTCTTTTCTTTCCTTTTGCTGAATCTATCTATCCCTAAACAGTTTAAAAGCCCCAAGTAAGTATTATTAGATTTTTAGTGTGTATTTTCTAATTTGGTGTGTGGGTGTGTGTGCACACCTGTGTGTTGGAAGCAGTTAAACCCTCATGCAAGAAGGAGCAGGCTGGCTTTTATTGACACTGGTCCATTGGTAGGGATGGCTGTTTGCACCAACAGGGACCATGCCTGCACACTGTCCCATTCATTCCTACAAGTGCAGACACCAAGATCATGTTACACATAATTTTCATATTGGATCAAATCTTTTGATATGCACATGACCTATATTTATCTGGGCTGAGAAAAAAAAGTTCACATTGCTAGAATAAAGATAGTAGCTACAGCAGTAGAAACAGAAAAAACAGTTTTTTTGCCCCTTGGTCTATGTTATTGGTGATCAGGATAAAACCTTTAATTAACTTCACCAAAATGAGGCTGAGAAGACCACGTCAGGGCACAAGGGAGATATGACTTTACAAAAGGGTGTTATCACTATCTCTACAAGAACTGAAAACTTAAAGGCTCCCCAGCATTCAAGATTGAAGTTGTTTTTATTTTTCCTGTAATTCAAATCCTGTGATGTCTGGAGCTTTAAAGGAACAGGGAGCAAAGAGAGCTCATCCTTGTGGTTCACACCAAGAGAAGGTGGCTTAACCACAAGCAGTAGTCATTATCATCACACACCTGGGAAAAAACAACAAGATTTAAAATTTAAACAGCAGAGTATCTACAGCTGAAGAGAATCCATTCTTCTAGCGCAAGATGTATATCACTATTATTTGATCGGTAATGGCTGAAAGAGCTCAAATTATGAGTTTGAAACCAAAAAATGGTTTCACTCAAATTATTCAATGCATAATAAACCATTTTCATAATTCAATCAAAGTATAGAAAAGTATATTTACTGAATATTTTTTGCATTGAATCTCAAGAAATATTTTGCAAATAAGTTTTGAGGTTTCTTGGCCAGTTCCATTGCTTTTAGGCTGTTCTCCCAGGTTATCCCAGGGCACCCAAGCTTTTACAAGTGTGTTTTTCTAGGGTGAAGGAAAAACCACCTCTAGGAGCATGTGAAATCATGTTAAGCTTGCTGCTAGATCTTCAGAAATAAACAAAATTTCTGCTAGGAATGAACAAGTCTGTGACAGGAAAAGCTTCCTGCATTTCCTCTGTTATTGTCTGTACTAGGAAATTACCAAATTCTACTCCAGGTCTTAGTAAGGGACAGACCCTTCCTCTTTTTTTGAAAAAAAAAAAAATATATAGGGGAGTGTAGAAAAATTCAAGAAAATTCAGACAGAATGAGGGTTGAGAGGAGGAGGATGTATGGAAAGGTGGTCATTTCCTTTTTTTGTTAAAAGCAAATTGAAAACCCCAAAAGTTAATGCCAGAGACATCATCTGCCTAAAGCTCCCAAGGCACTTTACAAACATCAGCTGACATGTCTGTCACTGAGGACAGCATCATTAGCAGGAATTCAGCTCAGGATTAAGAGCATTCTGTGAAGTTAGTTGACACATTCACAACCATGGTTGCCCCACCATTGAGGAGTTTCCCACTCTGACAGTGTCATCCTCTTTGGACACCCTCCTCCAAAATCCTGCCTGACAGCACACAATATTAAGAAAGAATGAAATTAGGTTTGTTTTTAAGATGGGATTTCTTTTGTGAAAAAGCCAGTGATCCTTTTGTTCAGTATTTCCTTTGTTTTGGTACAACAGGGATGTCAGCCAAGGGAAAAATGAAACATGATCAAGATCCCAAGACAAGTCAATTCCACTAGTGTGTGATGACTGAGCCAGAGTGCTCTGTTAGACCAGCAGCTATAAGGGGAAAATATTTGTGACAATAACAGTGTGGCACCAGAAAAGAGAGGAGTCGGGGCAGGAAATATTTCTGGAATGAAGAGAATTAGCTAGGGATCAAGGGCTGGGAGCATGAATGGCAAGGTGGAAGCATAGAAAGAAACGCATCAGGGAGAGACATCTTTTCTGGGCTTTTATGTTGTTGGTTTTTGTTAAGTTGTTTTTTGGTTTTTATTTTTGGTGGGTTGGTTTTCATTTTGGTTTTTGGGGGGTTTTTATTTGGTGGTTTTTTTTGCTTGGCTTTTTGTAGGGTTTTTATTTTTTATTTTTATTTTTACATTTTTATTATTGTGGGGTTTTTTTTGCTTTCCTTTGTTTTTCTAAATAGTAGAGGTGGGTAACTCGAGTTTGGAAGTTAAGATGCAGACCTAAACAATACAGTACTGCTAGTGCAAAATCAAATTTCCCTGTCTCTGGACTCTTTGCCTGCCTTGGCTTTTACAGCCTCTGGCCCTTCTTTGCTCCATCTGCCCTTCAGTCACATTTCAGTCTGTATCTGGACAATGCTTTGTGTAGGTTCATGAAATCCTATCAATCCACTCTTTTCAAAGTATCGGGCTAGCAGTCTGTCTGCCCCATTGAGTGCAAATTCATATATCCTCCTGCCTCCTCACCCTTTTTCTTCTTTCTTTTTTTTTTTTTTCCCTGGCAATTAAAAAAGTAAAATCTAAGACCAAACAAATCAATGTTTACGGATTTGTAATAAGTTTCTTTCTATTTATTTATTTATTTATTTCCTCTTCAGTCACTAAAGAAGCAGCAGCAACTTGCAAGGAGCAGTTGTTGCCAGAGGGTGAATCATAGCTATATTGATTTGATTATGTAAAAGCTCAGAGGAACCTAAAGCCAGATACAGAAATATCTCATAGTCCAAACCCTGTGGGACACACACTAGTAAAAAAGCAATCTTTATATTGTTCCTGATAAAAGCATCATTAGTTTCCTTGCAGTGAAACCATTTCTCTGCTGATACAGTATATGGTTTTCCTTTTCTCTAGAATCCACTCAGACATAATTAACACTCAGTTACGAGACCAGGTTTCCTCTGGAGTGTGCACTTTGAGGCTGTTGAGAGCGTGGGTGCACAGCCCTGAGCACCTCTGAGTTGCTCGCTGGCCCCTGTGCAGCGCAGGGTCTGGTCTCTGGGGCATGAAGTGCGCTGCACCCCAGTTTCGGCACCCTCACTTGCACCCCAGTTTGGTGGGGCTGAGGAGGCCCAGCACTGCTGCCAGTGCTCTGCCAGAAAACGACTCTCACCCCGCTCCAGGCTTCGTACCACAACAAAGGCACAAAATCACACAGACACATGGACCTGCACAGAGAGGCTCCTTCCCTGCTTTTCACAACAAAATGCTTCCATGTGTGATTTTCTGCAGAGCAGCTCCTCAGGGAAGCACTCTACTGCCATAACTGGCTTGAAGGTGGGCTGGAAAAAGCAGGGGCAAAGAGTCTAAACTAAAACATCATGGAGAGATAAGGCTGCAGATTTTTATTTAGCTTCTATTAATCATGCACCTAATATCTGGGCAGACTGAAACTGGGATAGGCAAATTCAGCAACTCCAGGTCTTTCTATGTACTGTGAAGGAAGAATACAATATTTCTTTTAAACCAATCTTACAATTTAATGCCTTCATTATAGAAGAAAGGTGTATTGTAAGTCAATCTACTTCATTCACCTCTAGTTCTCTCTTTCTCACCAATTTCAGTCTTCTTTTGGCCCAACCAAAGGAAAATACCAATGAACTTTAACATCCCTTGTTCGAATCTGCAATGTGGGCCTTGGCTGTAAGATAATGTAAAGTGTTACCATGATACTAAAGGTGATACGAGACAGATACAGCACAGCTATGCTTCTTGCTATAATACTATGTGCTTCAGAGAGGAAACTTCATGTAGGTGAGAGAAGGGAAAGGACAGAAAGACTCATTTCAACGCTTGCACCTGTCTTCTCTTCAAATCAATGTGAAGACTCCTCAAGGAAACTTTAAGACATCTGGGAGTTTTGCTGACAACTCTGAAGGATTCATACACATACAATTTGAAACAATGCCAGAAAACTCAAAATGTCTAAATGTGATGATTTTGGGGGATCATTTTACCTAGTTTCAAAAACCTTTAACCTTATTGCAGTATCACTAACATAAGAATGTTTTTGTCCCATACTCTTGAATTGCCAAACAATTGGGATTACTATAAATCAGAAAATTATCCTCTTTTTTTGTCTGTCTCTCTCTCAGAGCTCAATACATGTCTTTTTCTTTCTCAGAGCTGTTCCAATCCTGGCTGGTGTGTGCCCTGAACTCTTCATACAGCACAACATAGTTACATACAGGCTAAAGCACAACATTTAGGAGACTTGCAAAAATGCAGCCTGCTGAACACTTTGCATAACCAGTGCTTGAGAAGAAAGGCTGTTCACATAAATTATTTATTCAGCCTACCATTTGCAGTGATTTTTCATTATCAACACAGGAATAATTCCAGCGGTTTCAGGTCTCTTCACCTGCTTCTGCAGTACCCACAAAGGCAGGGGTGTGACTGTATAGTACATCAAGTGTAGGATAGCAACCTGTCTGCCTGATTGATTTGTTCAAGTAGGATGGATCCCTGCTGTTCACAGCTATCTCTGTCTCCCATTGCAATGTGGTGCTGAATCCAGAGAGCACCACAAAATACTGTCCTCAGCAGTGAGGGCTGAGACTACTTCAGGTCTCTGGATTGAACCTGGTGCATAGTCCCTGGATGTCTTTTTGCAGAAAAGTGAAAACAAATCTCATGAAAAGAGAGCTTCAGTTATTGGAGAAGCAAGTGATTCACCCATCTTTTACACATTAGCATAGGAAGTTTCTAATAAAATATTAAGTGCACTGTGATATGGTGTTTTTACTCTGAATTCTGTACACATTTACAGTTGAACCACATGAATTAAGAGTCTTGTTCCGACAAACCTGTGGTCTTGGGTGGTTTTAATTGTAACTTAAAAGAATACTTAACCTTTTGCATGACCTTCGCAATCTGAGTGATCCGCTAGCATATCTTACAGCATTACAAGTCTGTTTAAACCATACACAGATATTTGTCCCTGCTGTTCCTAGAGTTCAAAACAGGTGAAACTGACGCCTCACTTGTGACCAGGAGAACTGCTCACATTTGATGGATGACATGTGATTTGAACATATTGGTGATGAAACAAAACCTAAGACAGCCTGGACCCACTCTCTCTCTCTCTCTCTCTCTCTGAAGTCCTCAAAACTTTTACCCAAAGCAGCTGATATGTTCAGAAAACAGGCACATGAGAAAATCTTGTGTGAGAAAGAGTAAAAAAACCCAAATTATATTTTAAGCAAATGCTGCAGTTTTGGAGTAGCTGACACACAATTTTATTTTTAATACATTTACTGACTGAAATACTTTTTAATTAGAAATGTTTTAATTAGAATTCACGTTCATACATTATATACCAAAAAGATAGAGTTCATCTTAATTTATCTGAAAATATAAGCATTTCTGTTTTAGAGAGAACTTGTGCTTACCACTCACTGGAATTAAGTGATTATGATTATCTTTCTTGTCTGTAGCAATCTCAGTGTTTCTTCAGTACAAAAACCAGGCATCAATGTAAGCATCAAAGAAAACCTAGGACCAAAACCATTGACAAAGGTGAAATTACAAGATGGCTAAATGTGAAACCTCATTTTGGTAAGTCTTGCAACTGAAAATGTGGCAAACAGAATTGGTTAACTTCATATAACACAATCCCTATGTTTTGGTTTTTAGTCTACATCCATTCATCAAGAAACCCTTCTTGTACAAAAGGTGTTCTCATATTGAATAATGCTCAGTTCATTGGCTTATTCTCTGCAAGAATTAATAAACCCCTGAAAAATTGCTGTGCACAACAGGTTTAATAGCTCTGTCCGGCTGCTTCCCAGTCTCTTCCTCTGGAAAATAAAGCAAACTCTATCTATAAATCAAGGCCACTGAAATGAAGGCCAGTTGCACATCACAGAGAATGATTTTATAGGTGGAACGTGAGCTTGCTAATTTCTAGAATAAATTATTGTGCTTTATTGAAAGCAGGTTCATTTACACTTTTAGTTGCAAAGACTTAAAAACAAAATCACAAGCCCTGTTATAGGCTAATTTTAACATGTCCTTTTTTTTCAGGCAGCTCTCAGTATAAAACATTTAGCTGACAAAGTACCAGGAAATCTGTTTCAATAATATAAACACCGATACACTCATTGTGAAGTTATCTAACTTATAATATCAATGATCTTTAATAGAGCTTTTTTATTACTGGGATAACATTTCTGTCTAACAAGTCAGGAGTCAATATTTAACAGATTTTGGTCAGATTTAGCAATAGAGTTTTGCAAAAACTGGGAAGACTGAATTCCGACTGTAAACTCATAAAGTAGGGTTACAGATTACAAAATGAGCATTTTCATAAATATGCATGTCTCATAAATATTTGAGAAAAAAAAAATGAGATCCAATATCTAAATGATTGTCTAATTAATAATTCTTTTGATGGGGTAGTCTTGAATACATATTAAACACATAAGAAGAAGGAGAAAAGAGAGAAAAAAGGAAACAAGGAAGAAGGGAAACAAACAAGAAAGGAAATGAGGAAACAAGGAAACGAAGAGAGAGATGAGGGGAAATGAGGAAAAGAGGAAAAAGATGAAAAGAGGGAAGGAAGTGTTGGAAGGAAGGAAGTGTCGGAAGGAAGGAAGGAAGTGTCGGAAGGAAGTGTCGGAAGGAAGGAAGGAAGTGTCAGAAGGAAGGAAGGAAGGAAGTGTCGGAAATGTCGGAAGTGTCGGAAGGAAGGAAGTGTCGGAAGGAAGTGTCGGAAGGAAGTGTCGGAAGGAAGGAAGGAAGTGTCGGAAGGAAGGAAGTGTCAGAAGGAAGTGTCGGTCGGAAGGAAGGAACTGTCGGAAGGAAGTGTTGGAAGGAAGGAAGTGTCGGAAGGAAGTGTCGGAAGGAAGTGTTGGAAGGAAGGAAGTGTCGGAAGGAAGTGTCGGAAGGAAGGAAGTGTCGGAAGGAAGGAAGTGTCGGAAGGAAGGGTCGGAAGGAAGTGTCGGAAGGAAGTGTCGGAAGGAAGGAAGTGTCAGAAGGAAGTGTCGGAAGGAAGTGTCGGAAGGAAGTGTCGGAAGGAAGTGTCGGAAGGAAGGAAGGAAGTGTCGGAAGGAAGTGTCGGAAGGAAGGAAGGAAGTGTCGGAAGGAAGGAAGTGTCGGAAGGAAGGAAGGAAGGAAGGAAGGAAGGACGGAAGGAAGTGTCGGAAGGAAGGAAGCGTCGGAAGGAAGTGTCGGAAGGAAGTGTCGGAACGAAGGAAGGAAGTGTCGGAAGGAAGTGTCGGAAGGAAGTGTCGGAAGGAAGGAAGTGTCGGAAGGAAGGAAGAAAGGAAGGAAGGGAGGAAGGAAGGAAGGAAGGAAGGAAGGAAGGAAGGAAGGAAGGAAGGAAGGAAGGAAGGAAGGAAGGAAGGAAGGAAGGAAGGAAGTGTCGGAAGTGTCGGAAGGAAGTGTCAGAAGGAAGTGTCGGAAGGAAGGAAGTGTCGGAAGGAAGGAAGTGTCGGAAGGAAGTGTCGGAAGGAAGGAAGGAAGTGTCGGAAGGAAGGAAGTGTCGGAAGGAAGTGTCGGAAGGAAGTGTCGGAAGGAAGGAAGGAAGTGTCAGAAGGAAGTGTCGGAAGGAAGTGTCGGAAGGAAGGAAGTGTCGGAAGGAAGGAAGGAAGGAAGGACGGAAGGAAGTGTCGGAAGGAAGTGTCGGAAGGAAGGAAGTGTCGGAAGGAAGGAAGTGTCGGAAGGAAGGGTCGGAAGGAAGTGTCGGAAGGAAGGAAGTGTCGGAAGGAAGTGTCGGAAGGAAGTGTCGGAAGGAAGGAAGGAATGTCGGAAGGAAGTGTCGGAAGGAAGGAAGGAAGGAAGGAAGGAAGGAAGTGTCGGAAGGAAGTGTCGGAAGGAAGTGTCAGAAGGAAGGAAGGAAGTGTCGGAAGGAAGGAAGTGTCGGAAGGAAGGAAGGAAGTGTCGGAAGGAAGTGTCGGAAGGAAGTGTCGGAAGGAAGGAAGTGTCGGAAGGAAGGAAGTGTCGGAAGGAAGGAAGGAAGTGTCGGAAGGAAGGAAGTGTCGGAAGGAAGTGTCGGAAGGAAGGAAGTGTCGGAAGGAAGGAAGTGTCGGAAGGAAGTGTCGGAAGGAAGTGTCGGAAGGAAGTGTCGGAAGGAAGTGTCGGAAGTGTCGGAAGTGTCGGAAGTGTCGGAAGTGTCGGAAGGAAGGAAGGAAGGAAGTGTCGGAAGGAAGGAAGGAAGGAAGTGTCGGAAGGAAGTGTGGGAAGGAAGTGTCGGAAGGAAGTGTCGGAAGGAAGGAAGTGTCGGAAGGAAGGAAGTGTCGGAAGGAAGTGTCGGAAGGAAGTGTCGGAAGGAAGTGTCGGAAGGAAGGAAGGAAGGAAGGAAGGAAGGAAGGAAGGAAGGAAGGAAGGAAGTGTCGGAAGGAAGGAAGGAAGTGTCGGAAGGAAGGAAGGAAGTGTCGGAAGGAAGTGTCGGAAGGAAGGAAGGAAGTGTCGGAAGGAAGGAAGTGTCGGAAGGAAGTGTCGGAAGGAAGTGTCGGAAGGAAGTGTCGGAAGGAAGGAAGGAAGTGTCGGAAGGAAGTGTCGGAAGGAAGTGTCGGAAGGAAGGAAGGACGGAAGGAAGTGTCGGAAGGAAGTGTCGGAAGGAAGGAAGTGTCGGAAGGAAGGAAGTGTCGGAAGGAAGGGTCGGAAGGAAGTGTCGGAAGGAAGGAAGTGTCGGAAGGAAGGAAGTGTCAGAAGGAAGTGTCGGAAGGAAGTGTCGGAAGGAAGTGTCGGAAGGAAGTGTCGGAAGGAAGGAAGGAAGTGTCGGAAGGAAGGAAGTGTCGGAAGGAAGTGTCGGAAGGAAGTGTCGGAAGGAAGTGTCGGAAGGAAGGAAGGAAGTGTCGGAAGGAAGGAAGTGTCGGAAGGAAGTGTCGGAAGGAAGTGTCGGAAGGAAGGAAGGAATGTCGGAAGGAAGTGTCGGAAGGAAGGAAGGAAGGAAGTGTCGGAAGGAAGGAAGGAAGGAAGTGTCAGAAGGAAGGAAGGAAGTGTCGGAAGGAAGGAAGTGTCGGAAGGAAGGAAGGAAGTGTCAGAAGGAAGGAAGGAAGGAAGTGTCGGAAGGAAGGAAGGAAGTGTCGGAAGGAAGGAAGTGTCGGAAGGAAGGAAGGAAGTGTCGGAAGGAAGGAAGTGTCGGAAGGAAGTGTCGGAAGGAAGGAAGTGTCGGAAGGAAGGAAGTGTCGGAAGGAAGTGTCGGAAGGAAGGAAGGAAGTGTCGGAAGGAAGTGTCGGAAGGAAGGAAGGAAGTGTCGGAAGGAAGTGTCGGAAGGAAGTGTCGGAAGGAAGTGTCGGAAGGAAGGAAGGAAGGAAGGACGGAAGGAAGTGTCGGAAGGAAGTGTCGGAAGGAAGGAAGTGTCGGAAGGAAGGAAGTGTCAGAAGGAAGTGTCGGAAGGAAGTGTCGGAAGGAAGTGTCGGAAGGAAGTGTCGAAAAGAAGTGTCGGAAGGAAGGAAGGAAGTGTCGGAAGGAAGGAAGTGTCGGAAGGAAGTGTCGGAAGGAAGTGTCGGAAGGAAGTGTCGGAAGGAAGGAAGGAAGTGTCGGAAGGAAGGAAGTGTCAGAAGGAAGTGTCGGAAGGAAGTGTCGGAAGGAAGTGTCGGAAGGAAGGAAGGAAGTGTCGGAAGGAAGGAAGTGTCGGAAGGAAGTGTCGGAAGGAAGTGTCGGAAGGAAGGAAGGAAGTGTCGGAAGGAAGTGTCGGAAGGAAGGAAGGAAGTGTCGGAAGGAAGGAAGGAAGTGTCAGAAGGAAGGAAGGAAGTGTCGGAAGGAAGGAAGTGTCGGAAGGAAGGAAGGAAGTGTCGGAAGGAAGTGTCGGAAGGAAGTGTCGGACGAAGGAAGTGTCGGAAGGAAGGAAGGAAGTGTCGGAAGGAAGGAAGTGTCGGAAGGAAGTGTCGGAAGGAAGGAAGTGTCGGAAGGAAGGAAGTGTCGGAAGGAAGTGTCGGAAGGAAGGAAGTGTCGGAAGGAAGGAAGTGTCGGAAGGAAGGAAGTGTCGGAAGGAAGGAAGGAATGTCGGAAGGAAGTGTCGGAAGGAAGGAAGGAAGGAAGTGTCGGAAGGAAGGAAGGAAGTGTCAGAAGGAAGGAAGGAAGTGTCGGAAGGAAGGAAGTGTCGGAAGGAAGGAAGGAAGTGTCGGAAGGAAGTGTCGGAAGGAAGTGTCGGAAGGAAGGAAGTGTCGGAAGGAAGGAAGGAAGTGTCGGAAGAAAGGAAGTGTCGGAAGGAAGTGTCGGAAGGAAGGAAGTGTCGGAAGGAAGGAAGTGTCGGAAGGAAGTGTCGGAAGGAAGTGTCGGAAAAAAGTGTCGGAAGTGTCGGAAGTGTCGGAAGTGTCGGAAGTGTCGGAAGGAAGGAAGGAAGGAAGGAAGTGTCGGAAGGAAGTGTCGGAAGGACGTGTCGGAAGGAAGTGTCGGAAGGAAGGAAGGAAGTGTCGGAAGGAAGGAAGGAAGTGTCGGAAGGAAGGAAGTGTCGGAAGGAAGTGTCGGAAGGAAGTGTCGGAAGGAAGTGTCGGAAGGAAGTGTCGGAAGGAAGGAAGGAAGGAAGGAAGGAAGGAAGGAAGGAAGGAAGGAAGGAAGGAAGGAAGGAAGGAAGGAAGTGTCGGAAAGAAGGAAGTGTCGGAAGGAAGTGTCGGAAGGAAGGAAGGAAGTGTCGGAAGGAAGGAAGTGTCGGAAGGAAGTGTCGGAAGGAAGGGTCGGAAGGAAGGAAGTGTCGGAAGGAAGGAAGTGTCAGAAGGAAGTGTCGGAAGGAAGTGTCGGAAGGAAGGAAGGAAGTGTCGGAAGGAAGGAAGTGTCGGAAGGAAGGAAGGAAGTGTCGGAAGGAAGGAAGTGTCGGAAGGAAGGAAGGAAGTGTCGGAAGGAAGGAAGTGTCGGAAGGAAGTGTCGGAAGGAAGTGTCGGAAGGAAGAGTCGGAAGTGTCGGAAGTGTCGGAAGTGTCGGAAGTGTCGGAAGTGTCGGAAGGAAGGAAGGAAGGAAGGAAGGAAGGAAGTGTCGGAAGGAAGTGTCGGAAGGACGTGTCGGAAGGAAGTGTCGGAAGGAAGGAAGGAAGGAAGTGTCGGAAGGAAGTGTCGGAAGGAAGTGTCGGAAGGAAGTGTCGGAAGGAAGTGTCGGAAGGAAGGAAGTGTCGGAAGGAAGGAAGTGTCGGAAGGAAGTGTCGGAAGGAAGGAAGGAAGTGTCGGAAGGAAGTGTCGGAAGGAAGGAAGGAAGTGTCGGAAGGAAGGAACTGTCGGAAGGAAGTGTCGGAAGGAAGGAAGGAAGTGTCGGAAGGAAGGAAGTGTCGGAAGGAAGTGTCGGAAGGAAGTGTCGGAAGGAAGTGTCGGAAGGAAGGAAGGAAGTGTCGGAAGGAAGTGTCGGAAGGAAGTGTCGGAAGGAAGTGTCGGATGGAAGTGTCGGAAGGAAGGAAGGAAGGAAGGACGGAAGGAAGTGTCGGAAGGAAGTGTCGGAAGGAAGGAAGTGTCGGAAGGAAGGAAGTGTCGGAAGGAAGGGTCGGAAGGAAGTGTCGGAAGGAAGGAAGTGTCGGAAGGAAGGAAGTGTCAGAAGGAAGTGTCGGAAGGAAGTGTCGGAAGGAAGTGTCGAAAGGAAGTGTCGGAAGGAAGGAAGGAAGTGTCGGAAGGAAGGAAGTGTCGGAAGGAAGTGTCGGAAGGAAGTGTCGGAAGGAAGTGTCGGAAGGAAGGAAGGAAGTGTCGGAAGGAAGGAAGTGTCGGAAGGAAGGAAGTGTCAGAAGGAAGTGTCGGAAGGAATGTCGGAAGGAAGTGTCGGAAGGAAGTGTCGGAAGGAAGTGTCGGAAGGAAGGAGGAAGTGTCGGAAGGAAGGAAGTGTGTCGGAAGGAAGTGTCGGAAGGAAGTGTCGAAGGAAGTGTCGGAAGGAGTGTCGGAAGGAAGGAAGGAAGTGTCGGAAGGAAGGAAGTGTCGGAAGGAAGGAAGTGTTGGAAGGAAGTGTCGGAAGGAAGTGTCGGAAGGAAGGAAGGAATGTCGGAAGGAAGTGTCGGAAGGAAGGAAGGAAGGAAGTGTCGGAAGGAAGGAAGGAAGTGTCAGAAGGAAGGAAGGAAGTGTCGGAATGAAGGAAGTGTCGGAAGGAAGGAAGTGTCGGAAGGAAGTGTCGGAAGGAAGTGTCGGAAGGAAGTGTCGGAAGGAAGTGTCGGAAGGAAGGAAGGAAGGAAGGAAGGAAGGAAGGAAGGAAGGAAGGAAGGAAGTGTCGGAAGGAAGGAGGAAGTGTCGGAAGGAAGTGTCGGAAGGAAGGAAGGAAGTGTCGGAAGGAAGTGTCGGAAGGAAGTGTCGGAAGGAAGTGTCGGAAGGAAGGAAGTGTCGGAAGGAAGTGTCGGAAGGAAGGAAGGAAGTGTCGGAAGGAAGGAAGTGTCGGAAGGAAGTGTCGGAAGGAAGTGTCGGATGGAAGTGTCGGAAGGAAGGAAGTGTCGGAAGGAAGGAAGTGTCGGAAGAAAGGAAGTGTCGGAAGGAAGTGTCGGAAGGAAGTGTCGGAAGGAAGTGTCGGAAGGAAGTGTCGGAAGTGTCGGAAGTGTCGGAAGTGTCGGAAGGAAGGAAGGAAGGAAGGAAGTGTCGGAAGGAATTGTCGGAAGGACGGTCGAAGGAAGTGTCGGAAGAAGGAGGAAGTGTCGGAAGGAAGGAAGGAAGTGTCGGAAGGAAGGAAGGTCGGAAGGAAGTGTCGGAAGGAAGTGTCGGAAGGAAGTGTCGGAAGGAAGTGTCGGAAGGAAGGAAGGAAGGAAGGAAGGAAGGAAGGAAGGAAGTGTCGGAAGAAGGAAGGAAGTGTCGGAAAGAAGGAAGTGTCGGAAGGAAGTGTCGGAAGGAAGGAAGGAAGTGTCGGAAGGAAGGAAGTGTCGGAAGAAGTGTCGGAGGATGGGTCGGAAGGAAGGAAGTGTCGGAAGGAAGGAAGTGTCAGAAGAAGTGTCGGAAGGAATGTCGGAAGGAAGGAAGGAAGTGTCGGAAGGAAGGAAGTGTCGGAAGGAAGGAAGGAAGTGTCGGAAGGAAGGAAGTGTCGGAAGGAAGGAAGGAAGTGTCGGAAGGAAGGAAGTGTCGGAAGGAAGTGTCGGAAGGAAGTGTCGGAAGGAAGAGTCGGAAGTGTCGAAGTGTCGGAAGTGTCGAAGTGTCGAAAGTGTCGGAAGTGTCGGAAGGAAGGAAGGAAGAAGGAAGGAAGGAAGGAAGGAAGTGTCGGAAGGAAGTGTCGGAAGGAAGTGTCGGAAGACGTGTCGGAAGGAAGTGTCGGAAGAGGAAGGAAGGAAGTGTCGAAGGAAGTGTCGGAAGGAAGTGTCGGAAGGAAGTGTCGGAAGGAAGTGTCGGAAGGAAGGAAGTGTCGGAAGGAAGGATGTGTCGGAAGGAAGTGTCGAAGGAAGGAAGGAAGTGTCGGAAGGAAGTGTCGGAAGGAAGGAAGGAAGTGTCGGAAGGAAGGAAGTGTCGAAGGAAGTGTCGGAAGGAAGGAAGGAAGTGTCGGAAGGAAGGAAGTGTCGGAAGGAAGTGTCGGAAGGAAGTGTCGGAAGGAAGTGTCGGAAGGAAGGAAGGAGTGTCGGAAGGAAGTGTCGGAAGGAAGTGTCGGAAGGAAGTGTCGGATGGAAGTGTCGGAAGGAGAAGGAAGGAAGGACGGAAGGAAGTGTCGGAAGGAAGTGTCGGAAGAAGGAAGTGTCGGAAGAAGGAAGTGTCGGAAGGAAGGGTCGGAAGGAAGTGTCGGAAGGAAGGAAGTGTCGAAGGAAGGAAGTGTCAGAAGGAAGTGTCGGAAGGAAGTGTCGGAAGGAAGTGTCGAAAGGAAGTGTCGGAAGGAAGGAAGGAGTGTCGGAAGGAAGGAAGTGTCGGAAGGAAGTGTCGGAAGGAAGGAAGGAAGTGTCGGAAGGAAGGAAGTGTCGGAAGGAAGTGTCGGAAGGAAGTGTCGGAAGGAAGTGTCGGAAGGAAGGAAGGAAGTGTCGGAAGGAAGTGTCGGAAGGAAGTGTCGGAAGGAAGTGTCGGATGGAAGTGTCGGAAGGAAGGAAGGAAGGAAGGACGGAAGGAAGTGTCGGAAGGAAGTGTCGGAAGGAAGGAAGTGTCGGAAGGAAGAAGTGTCGGAAGAAGGAGGTGTCGGAAGGAAGGGTCGGAAGGAAGTGTCGGAAGGAAGGAAGTGTCGGAAGGAAGAAGTGTCAGAAGAAGTGTCGGAAGGAAGTGTCGGAAGGAAGTGTCGAAAGGAAGTGTCGGAAGGAAGGAAGGAAGTGTCGGAAGGAAGGAAGTGTCGGAAGGAAGTGTCGGAAGGAAGTGTCGGAAGGAAGTGTCGGAAGGAAGGAAGGAAGTGTCGAAAGGAAGGAAGTGTCGGAAGGAAGGAAGTGTCAGAAGGAAGTGTCGGAAGGAATGTCGGAAGGAAGTGTCGGAAGGAAGTGTCGGAAGGAAGTGTCGGAAGGAAGGAAGGAAGTGTCGAAGGAAGGAGTGTCGAAGGAAGTGTCGGAAGGAAGTGTCGGAAGGAAGTGTCGGAAGGAAGGAAGGAAGTGTCGGAAGGAAGGAAGTGTTGGAAGGAAGGAAGTGTCGGAAGGAAGTGTCGGAAGGAAGTGTCGGAAGGAAGGAAGGAATGTCGGAAGGAAGTGTCGGAAGGAAGGAAGAAGTGTCGGAATGAAGGAAGTGTCGAAGGAAGGAAGGAAGTGTCGAAGGAAGTGTCGGAAGGAAGTGTCGGAAGGAAGGAAGTGTCGGAAGGAAGGAAGGAAGTGTCGGAAGGAAGGAAGTGTCGGAAGAAGTGTCGGAAGAAGGAAGTGTCGGAAGGAAGGAAGTGTTGGAAGGAAGTGTCGGAAGGAAGTGTCGGAAGGAAGTGTCGGAAGTGTCGGAAGTGTCGGAAGTGTCGGAAGTGTCGGAAGGAAGGAAGGAAGGAAGGAAGGAAGGAAGGAAGGAAGGAAGTGTCCGAAGGAAGTGTCGGAAGGGAAGGAAGGAAGTGTCGGAAGGAAGGAAGTGTCGGAAGGAAGGAAGTGTCAGAAGGAAGTGTCGGAAGGAATGTCGGAAGGAAGTGTCGGAATGAAGTGTCGGAAGGAAGTGTCGGAAGGAAGGAAGGAAGTGTCGGAAGGAAGGAAGTGTCGGAAGGAAGTGTCGAAGGAAGTGTCGGAAGGAAGTGTCGGAAGGAAGTGTCGGAAGGAAGGAAGGAAGTGTCGGAAGGAAGGAAGTGTTGGAAGGAAGTGTCGGAAGGAAGTGTCGGAAGGAAGGAAGGAATGTCGGAAGGAAGTGTCGGAAGGAAGGAAGGAAGGAAGTGTCGGAAGGAAGGAAGGAAGTGTCAGAAGGAAGGAAGGAAGTGTCGGAATGAAGGAAGTGTCGGAAGGAAGGAAGTGTCGGAAGGAAGTGTCGGAAGGAAGTGTCGGAAGGAAGTGTCGGAGGAAGGAAGGAAGGAAGGAAGGAAGGAAGGAAGGAAGGAAGGAAGGAAGGAAGGAAGTGTCGGAAGGAAGGAAGGAAGTGTCGGAAGGAAGTGTCGGAAGGAAGGAAGAAGTGTCGGAAGGAAGTGTCGGAAGAAGGTCGGAAGGAAGTGTCGGAAGGAAGGAAGTGTCGGAAGGAAGTGTCGGAAGGAAGGAAGGAAGTGTCGGAAGGAAGGAAGTGTCGGAAGGAAGTGTCGGAAGGAAGTGTCGGAAGGAAGTGTCGGAAGGAAGGAAGTGTCGGAAGGAAGGAAGTGTCGGAAGAGAAGTGTCGGAAGGAGTGTCGGAAGGAAGTGTCGGAAGGAAGTGTCGGAAGGAAGTGTCGGAAGGTCGGAAGGTCGGAAGTGTCGGAAGGAAGGAAGGAAGGAAGGAGTGTCGGAAGGAATTGTCGGAAGACGTGTCGGAAGGAAGTGTCGGAGAAGGAAGGAAGTGTCGGAAGGAAGGAAGGAAGTGTCGGAAGGAAGGAAGTGTCGGAAGGAAGTGTCGAAGGAAGTGTCGGAAGGAAGGAAGGAAGGAAGGAAGGAAGGAAGGAAGTGTCGGAAGGAAGGAAGGAAGTGTCGGAAAGAAGGAAGTGTCGGAAGGAAGTGTCGGAAGGAAGGAAGGAGTGTCGGAAGGAAGGAAGTGTCGGAAGGAAGTGTCGGAAGGAGGGTCGGAAGGAAGGAAGTGTCGGAAGGAAGGAAGTGTCAGAAGGAAGTGTCGGAAGGAAATGTCGGAAGGAAGGAAGGAAGTGTCGGAAGGAAGGAAGTGTCGGAAGGAAGGAAGGAAGTGTCGGAAGGAAGGAAGTGTCGGAAGGAAGGAAGGAAGTGTCGGAAGGAGAAGTGTCGGAAGGAAGTGTCGGAAGGAAGTGTCGGAAGGAAGAGTCGAAGGTCGGAAGTGTCGGAAGTGTCGGAAGTGTCGGAAGTGTCGGAAGGAAGGAAGGAAGGAAGGAAGGAAGGAAGAAGTGTCGGAAGGAAGTGTCGGAAGGAAGTGTCGGAAGGACGTGTCGGAAGGAAGTGTCGGAAGGAAGGAAGGAAGAAGTGTCGGAAGGAAGTGTCGAAGGAAGTGTCGGAAGGAAGTGTCGGAAGGAGTGTCGGAAGGAAGGAAGTGTCGAAGGAAGGAAGTGTCGGAAGGAAGTGTCGGAAGGAAGGAAGGAAGTGTCGGAAGGAAGTGTCGGAAGGAAGGAAGGAAGTGTCGGAAGGAAGGAAGTGTCGGAAGGAAGTGTCGGAAGGAAGGAAGGAAGTGTCGGAAGGAAGGAAGTGTCGGAAGGAAGTGTCGGATGGAAGTGTCGGAAGGAAGTGTCGGAAGGAAGGAAGGAAGTGTCGGAAGGAAGTGTCGGAAGGAAGTGTCGGAAGGAAGTGTCGGATGGAAGTGTCGGAAGGAAGGAAGAAGGAAAGAAAGGACGGAAGGAAGTGTCGGAAGGAAGTGTCGGAAGGAAGGAAGTGTCGGAAGGAAGGAAGTGTCGGAAGGAAGGGTCGGAAGGAAGTGTCGGAAGGAAGGAAGTGTCGGAAGGAAGGAAGTGTCAGAAGGAAGTGTCGGAAGGAAGGTCGGAAGGAAGTGTCGAAAGGAAGTGTCGGAAGGAAGGAAGGAAGTGTCGGAAGGAAGGAAGTGTCGGAAGGAAGTGTCGGAAGGAAGGGAAGGAAGTGTCGGAAGGAAGGAAGTGTCGGAAGGAAGTGTCGGAAGGAAGTGTCGGAAGGAAGTGTCGAAGGAAGGAAGGAAGTGTCGGAAGGAAGTGTCGGAAGGAAGTGTCGGAAGGAAGTGTCGGATGGAAGTGTCGGAAGGAAGGAAGGAAGGAAGGACGAAGGAAGTGTCGGAAGGAAGTGTCGGAAGGAAGGAAGTGTCGGAAGGAAGGAAGTGTCGGAAGGAAGGAGGTGTCGGAAGGAAGGGTCGGAAGGAAGTGTCGGAAGGAAGGAAGTGTCGGAAGGAAGGAAGTGTCAGAAGGAAGTGTCGGAAGGAAGTGTCGGAAGGAAGTGTCGAAAGGAAGTGTCGGAAGGAAGGAGGAAGTGTCGGAAGGAAGGAAGTGTCGGAAGGAAGTGTCGGAAGGAAGTGTCGAGGAAGTGTCGAAGGAAGGAAGGAAGTGTCGAAAGGAAGGAAGTGTCGGAAGGAAGGAAGTGTCAGAAGGAAGTGTCGGAAGGAATGTCGGAAGAAGTGTCGGAGGAAGTGTCGGAAGGAGTGTCAGGAAGGAGAAGGAAGGTCGGAAGGAAGGAAGTGTCGGAAGAAGTGTCGGAAGGAAGTGTCGGAAGGAAGTGTCGGAAGGAAGGAAGGAAGTGTCGGAAGGAAGGAAGTGTTGGAAGGAAGGAAGTGTCGGAAGGAAGTGTCGGAAGGAAGTGTCGGAAGGAAGGAGGAATGTCGGAAGGAAGTGTCGGAAGGAAGGAAGGAAGAAAGTGTCGAAGGAAGGAAGAGAGAGTGTCAGAAGGAAGGAAGGAAGTGTCGGAATGAAGGAAGTGTCGGAAGAAGGAAGGAAGTGTCGGAAGGAAGTGTCGGAAGGAAGTGTCGGAAGGAAGGAAGTGTCGGAAGGAAGGAAGGAAGTGTCGGAAGGAAGGAAGTGTCGGAAGGAAGTGTCGGAAGGAAGGAAGTGTCGGAAGGAAGGAGTGTTGGAAGGAAGGTCGGAAGGAAGTGTCGGAAGGAAGGTCGGAAGTGTCGAAGTGTCGGAAGTGTCGAAGTGTCGGAAGGAAGAAGGAAGGAAGGAAGGAAGGAGGAAGGAAGTGTCGAAGGAAGTGTCGGAAGGAAGTGTCGGGAAGGACGTGTCGGAAGGAAGTGTCGGAAGGAAGGAAGGAAGGAGGAAGGAAGGAAGGAAGGAGGACAGGAAGGAGTGAAGGAAGGACAGGAAGGAAGTGTCGGAAGGAAGGAAGGAAGTGTCGGAAGGAAGTGTCGGAAGGAAGGAAGGAAGGAAGGAAGTGTCGAAGGAAGGAAGTGTCGGAAGAAGTGTCGGAAGGAAGGAAGGAAGTGTCGGAAGGAAGGAAGTGTCGGAAGGAAGTGTCGAAGGAAGTGTCGGAAGGAAGGAAGGAAGTGTCGGAAGGAAGTGTCGGAAGGAAGTGTCGGAAGGAAGTGTCGGAAGGAAGTGTCGGAAGGAAGGAAGGAAGGAAGGACGGAAGGAAGTGTCGGAAGGAAGTGTTGGAACGAAGAAGTGTCGGAAGGAAGGAAGTGTCGGAAGGAAGGTCGGAAGGAAGTGTCGGAAGGAAGGAAGTGTCGGAAGGAAGGAAGTGTCAGAAGGAAGTGTCGGAAGGAAGTGGGAAGGAAGTGTCGGAAGGAAGTGTCGGAAGAGGAAGTGTCGGAAGGAAGGAGAGACAGTGTCGGGAAGGAAGGAAGAAGGAAGGAAGGAAGGAAGAAGGAAGGAAGAAGGAAGGAGGAAGGAAGGAGGAAGGAAGGAAGGAAGTGTCGGAAGGAAGTGTCGGAAGGAAGTGTCGAAAGGAAGGAAGGAAGTGTCGAAGGAAGGAAGTGTCGGAAGGAAGGAAGTGTCGGAAGGAAGTGTCGGAAGGAAGTGTCGGAAGGAAGTGTCGGAGAGTGTCGGAAGGAAGGAAAGGGAAGTGTCGGAAGGAAGGAAGTGTCGGAGTGGAAGGAAGTGTCGGAAGGAAGTGTCGGAAGGAAGGAAGGAAGTGTCTGAAGGAAGTGTCGGAAGGAAGTGTCGAGAAGGAAGATGTGTCGGAAGGAAGAAGAAGTGTCGGAAGGAAGGAGTGTCGGAAGGAAGTGTCGGAAGGAAGTGTCGGAAGGAAGTGTCGGAAGGAAGTGTCGAGAAGGAAGAAGTGTCGGAAGGAAGGAAGTGTCGGAAGGAAGGAAGTGTCGAAAGGACAGTGTCAGGAAGGAAGGTGTTCGAACGGCAAGTGTCGGAAGGAGTGTCGAAGGAAGGAAGGAAGGAAGGAAGGAAGGAAGGAAGGAGAAGGAAGGAAGAAGGAAGGAAGGAAGGAAGGAGGGAAGGAAGGAAGTGTCGGAAGGTAGTGTCGGGAAGTGTCGGAAGGAAGGAAGGAAGGAAGTGTCGGAAGGAA
>JAYKTQ010000102.1:0-146580 GCA_036010785.1 Ammospiza maritima maritima
TCAGTTCAAACCCTTAGGATGGAGAGATAGCTCAGCTTCTCCCTCAATTTGGGCCTCAGGACAACAAAAAGGGGGTGGCTACCCTTAATTCAAACCCATAAGAAACATTGTCAAGATTTTCCCCTTCTTTTTAAACTGCCAAATAATACAGAATGGGGACTCACTGTCAATTAACACCCCTAACAGCATAGAAAAGGCAGGGATTCTTTCAACTGAGACCATTAAAATTGCAGGGGAATCTGAGTCCCTACCAGTTTGAACACAAAAAATAATGGAAAAGGAAGCTTTTTCCCTTTTTTCTAAACCCTTTTTCTCCTAATAACCCTTCTCCTTTCTGGGAGTGCTCTGGAGGGTCTGAGACTTTGGAGAGGGACTGACACAGTAAAAGGGGAAAGTTGCAAGCCCTCTCCTGGAACCCCACATGCTGTCTGGCCTGCTCAGATGCTGCCCCTTGGCAAAAGGGCTCTTCCCTTGGCGTTTTCTCAAAGTGATGCTCTGTGCCCAGGTGGGTCCGGCTGCTCCCTAGTCTGTGCTGGATGCTCTGACCATAGTTGCTGGAGAGACACTTGGGATACCCCTGTTAGCCCCTCTGGCCTAGCAGCTCCCTGTGCAGGTGTGCCCGGGTAACCCTCTGAAAGCAGCTGGTCACACGGGGCGCTGCTAGACCTTGGACTGGGAGTGGAGGTGAAGAAAGGTCCTGTGAGGAGCTCCTTCCCCTACACAGCCCTTCTTCTGCCCCTTAAACCATGGGGTGCCAGACTTTCCTTTCTAAGGAAATTAACAGCCTTTCCTCTCTCTGTGCCCATGGCAGAAACTGCGATTCGGCCTCCAAAACTGCAGAGAACAATTTCTCACAGCCCGCAGCTGCCAACACCAAGAACTCTCGCTGCCCTTGCAGTGCCACGTGCCTCCTGTGGACGGACATCGACACGCAGCAGGGGTGAGTTTGGTTTTACAGGGAAGACGGCCGGCGCAGGATTTCTCCAGGAGCAAAGCTGCCCCCACCGAGAACTCGGGCTGCCCTGGCAGTGCCAAGCACCTCCTAGTGCAAACTGGCATCATGAAACTCAGGGGGTGAGTTTTTCTGTGCAGAAATTCTCTCAGACCAAACCTGAGAGCATCTAACCCTAACCACAACAACTTAACTGGGTCTAAAACTTACAACCTTTGGACTGGCAGTGTGGGACCCAACCCGCTGTGCCACCGCCAGCCCCTTTCTAAAGCATACCACTGCAGTCCTAAAACTCTGCCTTTTCAGAGGGTGTTTCCTCTGACCCTGACCATAATCTTCAAAATATGCTAAAGAATCATAGAATGGCTTGGAAAAAGCCCCAACAATACCCTGAAAAGTCCCTTCCAAAATCTCCTAAATACCTTTAAAAGTCCTAGACAAAAAACTCAAAAAGACGTGCTCCGTCTCCGAACTCCACCTCTTGCTGTCTAGCCCACAGACGTCACCCCTACCTTTTTGCAGTGGGTTGTTGTTCTCTGAGGGTTCTGTCATTGACCCTGGTGTGTGAAGGTTGCTGTCTGGTCTCGCTGTTAGGGTCGCTGTGTTGTGCTGCTGCTGTTGGGGGAAAAGGCTGTTTTTAGGGGGGCTGGTTAGGCTGAGGTTAGGGCTGTCTCGGTCTGGCCGCCTGGCCCGTGGCCGTTCTGCTGGCCGTGCCGGGGAAGGGGGGGGGGGGGGAGGGTCCTGCCGTGTGCACCGTGGTCACCGCACGGAGCGGGGTCCCGTCTGTCCTCACTCTGCTTGGCTCCCTCCGCTGCAGCCGGGGTCAGTCCCGGCTTTGTCTCTGCCGGATCAGCCGCTGTGAGCCATGCGGGAGCCATGCACGCTCCAGCTCGGTCTGCACCGGAACAGCCCCTCCGCCGATCCCGGCTGCAGATCCCACCTCTGGAGGACCAAAACCTGAGCTGTGCCGATCCCCTCGGGCCATCCCGGCTGCAGATCCCGCCTTTGGAGCACCCAGACCCTGAGCTGTGCCAAGTTTCCCCGTCCCGCCCTGAGCTCCGTTCCCTTGGTAACCACAGCTCCGGCTGCTCAGGGGAACTTTCTAAAGGAATCACCTTATCGAAACACCAGAAGTGTCCCATAGTGCAGGGGTTTGCAGATGGACACATAGTGGTCGTAGCACATGATGGTCAGGAGAGAAAGTTCTGCTCCCATGAAGAAGATAAGCAGAAATACTTGGGTAGCACATCCAGTATGGGAGATTCTCCTGGTGTCCCAGAGGGAATTGTGCATGGCTTTGGGGACAGTGGTGCAGATGAAGCCCAGGTCGCTGAGGGCCAGATTGAGCAGAAAGAAGAACATGGGCATGTGCAGGTGGTGGCCGCACACTACGGCGCTGATGATGAGGCCATTGCCCAGGAGGGCAGCCATGGAGATGCCCAGCAAGAGGCAGAAGTGCAGGAGCTGCAGCTGCCACGTGTCTGCCAATGCCAGCAGGAGGAAGTGCCTGATGGAGCTGCTGTTGGACATTTGCGATGCCTTGGCATGGGGATCTGTATAAAAAGTAATCATGGAATAGTTGGGCTTGGATAGCACTTTAAATATCCCAGCACAGCCTGGAGGCACTTTCCCCCCACTGCCTGCCCAGGGCTCTGCTGCCTGGAGCTGTCCCTACCAGCAGCTGCTTCCCTGTGCCCAGGGCTGTGTCCTGCCAGAGCCCAGCCCAGCCCTGGGGGCTCAGCTCTGCGCTGCAGACCCCTCCCAGCTCAGGCGCTGCCCAGGGGCAGCTCTGGCTCTGCAGGCTCTGATAGCAACATCAGAGCAACCCTAAGGATGTTGGCAAAGCGACACTGATGCTGCCTCTAAGGGCCCTGTGCTGATATTTGTAATTTCCTGATTTAGTAAGATCTGAGAAAAATTTCTTTTTTCTCATCCTGGACTGAGAGATGATTATCTATGTGCAATTTCCCATCCAGGAAACCCAGAGCAGTAGAGTAATAAAACAAGAATTCCCCTTTTATGCAGCCCCTGCCTTGCTCTATTCCCTGTATAATCTACTTGGAAACATTCTGCAGTTAAATGCCATGCTGGGAGCAGTCCTGAACAATGCAGCATCCTCCCCACAGAAGGAGAACACTTCCAAGCCTTACCAGCTGTCTCCTCCCACCCAGATCTTGTCCCCCAGTGCTGGGAGCAGCTGCCAGGGCTGGCTGAGAGCTGTCCCTGGCAGGCATCAGAGTGCCTGCCCCAGCACAGCACCCTGGGCTGCAGGACCCTGCTCTGCAGAACAGCCCTGGGCATCCCGGGCTGCTCTAAAGAATCACAGAATCACAGAAGTTCAAGACTGGAAGAGACCTATAAGATCATCAAGTCCAGTCGATGTTCTAACTGTTCACTAGATCATGGCAGCAAGTGCCACATCCAGTCTTTTTTTGAATTCTTCAAAGAAGAGACAATCAGAGAATGTACTCACAGGGTCTGTAGGCATTGGGATGTTCCAGCTTTAAGAGATGGCTCCAGGAGATGCAGCTGCATTGTCCTGCAGCCAGAGGTTCCTGTGCCAAGGGCTGGCAGTGATTCTGCCCCAGGCACTTCTCAGCACCTTTCCAGCCCTGACTGATTGAAGCTCTCTGTACCTCTGTGCTGTGCCTAGGGTGGCTGCAGGCAGTGCCCCAGCCCTGCTGGGCTGGCAGAAGAGCTGCTCATCAGCACAGAAATGTGCTTTTGAAGCTCTTCTTGGTTACCAGGAGCTGCCTCTGTGCCAGGAGCCCTGCCCAGCTCAGCAGCACAGACAAAGCACAAGGACATTAATGAGCCTCTGGGGCTTTGTGCTCAGGCCCTGAACATCAGTTGCTGAGAGGGAGCTGAAGAAACCTCTCCAGAACTCCAAGTCAGATTCCAACTCCAAAGTTTCTTGGACTTATAATGGGTCCCACTGAGGGACACAACTCAGAAAGTGCCCCCAGGCCCCAGGCAGAGCAGAGAACTGGAGGCAGTGATGACAGGTGGGGACAAAGAGAAGCCAAGTCTTGGTGCCCTGGGGCACAGCAGCACGGTCTGTGCCACCAAGGGCTGTGAGGAGACACCTTGTCCTGAGGCATTGGGGCCTCCTGGCACAGCCCCAGCCAGGCTGGGCACTGTCACCCCTTTGTCCTTCCCTCAGCATCCCCCCCCCAGCCCACATCTCAGTGGCCTCAAGGATCTGCTCGAAGGAGTCTCTGGGGAGCCTTGCTCAGGAATGGCCCTGGGGACTCCTTAATGCTCACAGAGTTTCTCAAAGGACTTTGGGTTTTGCTTTTGCCTTGGAGTCTCTGAGAGGTTTGTGCTATCATGGCCTCCAATTCTCTGCTGTAATCAGTCCCTGGAGAGGCTTTGTCTGTAGCAACACTCTGTGGGGCTCATTAATACTTCAAGGTACTTCAGTTATTTTAAGGTACTTGGTGTTTCCCTTTTGATACAGACTCTGTGAGAGCTTTGTGCAATCACGGCACCAATTATCTGCTTTAACAAGTCCATTGAGAGCTTTGTACAGACACTACTTGTGGCTCATTAATACTTTGCGGTACTCAAAGTTTTTAAGGTACTTTGAAATTTCTATTCTACACTGAGTCTCTGAGAGGTTTTTGTGCCATCCTGACCTCCAAATCTCTCCTCCAAGGAATCCATGTGGGGTCTGTGATGCAGATGGACCACAGGACCCATTCCTGCTTCGAGACACTTTGGGTGTTTCCTCTGACTTTGACTCCTGGAAAGGTTTGTGCAATCTCCTCTCAGGCCCTGAGGTTCCAGGGCTGTGCTCTAAATGCACCACAGGGCTCATCAGGATCAAGCAAGTCCTGACAAACCATGGCTCTGCCTTGATTTTCCTCTGGTCTGGAGCAGTTCATCAGGAAGATTTCCTTTTACAGTTATGGAAAAATATTTCAAAGAGCTTCTTAGCAATATGTATTCCTATCTTAAAGGGTGCCTTTATTGCTGTTCCTATTATACAAGAGGTGATTGCAGCATTCTGTGGTTGATATTGGTCCAGGGTCTCTCCTAAGGAAGTCTGGCCAGGTCAGTGAAGTTTTACCCCAAGCACTGACCCAGTGTGGACAACCTTGTCCCACATTCCCTAACCCCATGTGAGAAATTATTTTTACTTTCAAAAATGTAAATGGTTTATTAAGACCTTATCAAAATACAACAGAAGACTGAATAAAGAAAAGAACACAGCACCAGGAGCAAAGGATTCAGTCACTATGTGCTCATCTACAAAACGGATGCTCTGTCTTTTATACCTCTAGCCCCTACCAAAGTCTTCTCAATCGACTCCTTCTTCACTGTCCAGTGGTGGAGATCACTGTCTAACACCTTGATTGGAGGTCAGGTGCTGCCACAGTAAAAAGCCGACCCTCCCAAATTCCCTGACTACTGAGGCCATCCTGTGATAACAATGCAAAAGGGAGGGGAAGGATGACTATACATCTACAAAACTTCTCTTAACTTATATTTAATGTTCGCCCCTTAATTGTGGTAGTCAACCATAGGATTACTCATCTATAACAAGCTGCCCTTTTCTTTTTCTAGAAGTAATTTTGCTTGAACAATTAAGTAAAAAATTTTATCCGTCTCTTGAATGAGTCATACCAGCATCTGTTGATGTGGGCAAGGAAACAGTGGGAACAGGAGAAAAAATCTCAGGTTTTCCTTAGACACACTTATTTGGAATGGACAAAAGGGTATCACAGAGGTCCAGTATGGTTTTGGTTCCCACCTACTGTGCCTATGTGGCTGCTACCCATAGTCAGTGTATCTTAGGGGTGAGTACAGAGGCCAACTCGGTCCTGCCCTCCAGTCCCTGTTGAATTAAAAGACAGTTGAGGAATTATAGAGGTCAGGTATGGCCTTTTGTCCCTACCTTACCATGGCTATGGGGTTGCTACCCACAACAGGGCTATGGAGCCTTCTTGGTAGCAAACAAAGGGGCTAACACACTCTTGCCCTCCTTCCTTTGTCTTATTTTCTTAGAGAATCTGTCCCATTACCTTTTACAGTCCCTTGTGTACTTCTCGTCAACAGATGCTGGTAATTCTCACCCATTAAAACAGGAAGACAGTTCTCGAGCTGGTTGGTGGAAGCTTGATCCACTTTTTGGGTGTCTTGGTGTTTTCTGGTTGTCTTTCAGTCTTTGGCTAGTACTCCATGCGCTACCCCTTTTTCTATATCCACAAACACATAGAAGGGTTTGTCTAAGGCAGGAAGACTCAGTGCTGGTGCACTGACTAATTTTTGTTTTAAAAGCTTCAAACATTTTTCATTGTCTTTTTCCCACCTAATCTCTTCTTCAACTAACTTTTCATACAAAAACTTGATGGCCTTCATGTATCCTTCAATCCATAGCCTACAATATCCCAACAGACCTAAAACCTTCTGACTTCTCTCTTAGTTTTTGGCCATGGGAGTGAGACTATTCCCGTAATTCTCTCAGGGTTCAGCCACCGGCTCCCTTGACAAATCACATGTTCTAGGTAATTTACTTCTCTCTCTACAAATTTGAGTTTCCCTTTTGATACCAGAAGTCCTTGGTCCCCCAGAAAATTTAACAACACTATGGTGGATTTCCAAACTTCTTTTTCTTCTTGCTATGAAGAAGCAAATAATTTACATATTTGATGAACTTTATCTCAGTTTTAATGGAGAAGAGCTGTATTATTTCTGCTAGGGTTTGACCAAACAGGTTTGGGGATTCAGAAAACCCTTGGGGTAACCTAGTCCACCAAGTTCCTTCCTCCCAGAATCAGGGTCCTCCCATTCAAATGCAAATACATCCCACTTTCCCCTGGCAGTGGGCACACCCAAAAAGCATCTTTTAGGTCTGTCATGCTAAACCACTGGTGTGCTGGGGGGATATTACTCAGTAGTGTTTAGGGGTTAGGCACTACTGGGTATCAATTCACTGTTCTTTTGTTCACTTCTCTTAATCTTGGACAAGCCTGTAAGTCCCATCTGACTTCTTTACTGGAAATATGGGTGTATTATGGGGGGACATACATGGTCCTAAGGTCCTGTCCTCAAGTAGGTCCTAGATCAGCAGCAGTAGTCCTTGTCTCCCCCTCCAGGGAGAGTGGGTATTGTATATACCCAGACAGGATGGTTCTCATCAACTATTTTTATTACTATAGGTTTCATGTTCTATTTACCTCGGTTTTTTGGTTTTGCCCACACCATCTCATGAATTTTGCCCTCATCCTCTGCCCTTAATTAGAGCAGTTTAACTACCATTTTCCCTTCCTCTGGGAGCATTCATATGTCAAACTGTGTCAAACTGCATCTGTAAATCCCATCATAACAAATTTTCCCCTGCTTCTGGAACTAATAGAACATCCCTAATTCCTATTTATTTGTTTCTTCAAACTTTATTTGCTTTATAACTGAGTCTTTGCACCCTTCTGCTTTAGCACCTACTATTTGCACAGTATCTTGACCCTTTTTGCACGCCTTTGGGATTCTACCAACACAAGTTCTTTCAGCCCCCCTGTCTACTAAGAACTCAAATTCTTCCTTCTGGGGATCTATTTTTAAAGATATCAAGGGCTCCTGATGGTATTCGGTCCCCAGGAGGTAGAGCCCCTGACGCCCCTAGTGTTCCCCTTCTCCTTTTGGCTCAGTCTCACAGACCCTCAGCTCCTTTTCCCTCTGGGAGAAATGCTTTCTGACATGCTCACTCTCTTTACAGTAAAAGCAAACTGGTCATAGGTTCCCCTGTTTCCCAAACTCTCCTTTTTGTGCCCAGTCCCAAGGAGCGGCATCCCCCCTCCATCTATCTTCCTGCACTCGGAATCCTCCTGCCTTACCAGGGTTGTTCTTTGCATGCTGGTTCCCTTCCCTAATGGCAGTTACCATTACCTTGGGTTTTGTCTTGGTCTTCTTTTAGTCACTTTTTACATACACCTTCTGTGCTTCTCTTAAAAGATCCTCTAATCTCCTTTCTTGACAACCATCTAACTTTTCCAACTTTCTTCATATATCTGGTCAGGTATGAGTGATGAAATTTATCTTTAATAAGATCTGTCCAGCCACAGTATCAGGGTCAACTCCTGAATATTGCCTCATATTCCTTCTCAGTCTTTCTAGCCACTCTGTCACGGTTTCTTCCTTACTTTGCTGCACATTGTAAGCTTTATGAGCATTTTAATTACATGGAGCTGCCTCTTTGCTACCTCTTATAATCAATGTTCCATATTCCTCCATGTCTTGACTACCCCCGGTGCTGTTGTGGTCCCAGGTGGGGTGAATTATGGGCATTTTCAGATCCCCAGGAGGTATTTGCATATGCTCCCTTTCCCATATCCATATCTCAGCCACTCAGATCATCTGTCTATCTTCTGTTGTGAATAGCATGGTCATTATTGATTGCATCTCTTCCCATGTGTAAATATTGGGCCCCAGAAACTGATCTAACTGTTCCACTAATCCAGTGAGGTCCCCTAGTAATCTTTTCAATTATTTCTTGAACATTCTCATGTCAGAAGAACCAAGAGGCACAGTTACAAATCTAATTCCTCCCTGCACCCCACACAGGGGTACACATTCCCTCAGGGGATATAATCCCGCTGCTTGGTTCCCATCCCCTGATCTGTTTTCCTCTCATTGTGCCACCCTGTTTCTGGTGTTTTGACTAGGCACATCAGGGGGTAGGGGAGGTGCATCTGGGGCTATTGGAGGTGGGGGGGCTAAGTGTTCTAACGGCTCCCATTCTTTATTTTCTGATACCTTAAATATGCTCACCTTTGCGGGTGAGGTGTCCCCCTCCCAGCAGGCAGGATAGTCACTCTCTTCCTGATTGAATGGTTTCTTAGCTCTTACATGGATGTTTAATGCCTGACACATCCATCCTTTGTCTGACCCATATCTCGGCCAGTATACATTTCCCTCTGGTCCATTCTACCATGCAATACCAGAGATAAGGATGAGCTCAAAATGAGCTCATTTTTAGCTCATCCTTATCTGTGGTATTTGGGTCATATTTCCACCGGGCTAGTTTCCTTCCCAGGGGGCCATCTGGGAGTATACCTATTGTTACCTCTTCAATTTCTACTCCTCCCCTCGGGGATTCCCTATTTGCCCATAGTCCCATCCTGACCCGCCCATCAAAGGCCCTCCTCTGTCAGAGCCCACCTTTCCAACCACAGGCCCTCTGGACAGAGCCTGCCTCTCTCAGAAGGGAAAAGGAAAGGGGGAGTGGGAAGAAAAGAAACAAGGAAAAGAGGAAAGAGAAGGAAAGGGAAGAGAGAGAAAAAACCCAAAAAACTGTACTTCTCTTTTTACAAGTAAGAAAAAAAACAATTCTTACGTTCCAGGGGCTTCCGTATTACCAGATTGGTTCCTGCCCTTCCTCTCCTCCTTGGTTCAATGCTCTGGTCCCACGGTCGCACTCTGCTCCCTGTCCTGCGTGGCTCAGCTCAGCTATGGCCTGCCCCTGGCCCAATTCACCTCGGCAGCTGCAGTTCCACCCCTGGCTCAGCTTTGGTGGCTCTGCCTGCCTTGATTTGACTCAGCAGCTTCCATCCTGCTTCTCACCCAGCTTGGTTTGGCTTTGGTTGCTCTGCCCACCCTAATTCAACTTGGAGGCTCAGCTCGTCCCAGTTTGGCTCAATGACTGCGGTCCTGCCCGTGGCCTGACTTGGCTCAGCCTCAGCGGCTCTGCCTGCCCCAATTTGGCTCGGCTCAGCAGCTGGTCCAGCCTGACCCCCTCAGTTTGGCAGCTCCGCCCTGAGGTGACTTGCCTTGGCTCTGCCGGACTGTCCCGACCCCCTTGGCTCGGCAGCACATGAACTGCTGCACCAGCTCCTGGGTGACTCCCTGCAGGAAACCCCTTGGCAGTCACCCCGCTTCCAGCCTGGCTTCAGCTGGCCCTGGAAATTACAGCGCTGATTGCACCCCAGAGGCTGCTCCTGCTCTGAGCACTGCACGAGTCACTGCGCCATTTGGAGCTCACTGGCTCCCTTGGTGTGTGCTGGATGGGAATCCCGCTGTGGGTCCCCATCCTGGCACAAACAGGGTTTCCCCGATGGGTGAACCCAGTTCCCAAGTCCCCACAAACCCTGCAGTCCTACATGTCCCTCCAGTCATGGGGTCCTTGTCTACAGGATCCTCACTTTCCTCCCTCCCTTGCGTCCCACTGTTCCTTTTTCCTTTCTACCGTCCAATATCCTGATGCTTCAAGGGACCAGTATGGTACCAGGAGTGAAGCTCACTTTCATACACCGGAATTACAGAGTCACAATCTGGCCAGAAATAGTAATGTGGATGGTACTCACCCCTTCTTCCCCTCTTTTCTTTATCCAGTCTCCTGGTGTCTTTGGGCTTCCAAACTGCAACCACTGGTGGAACAGGGAGAGTCCGACAGACTCTGCCCAATCTATGGCAGGGGGCACCCCTTTTGAAAACTCCTAAGGTCACCAGGTGTATTGGTCTCCATTTGTGAGAAATGATGCTCACTTCCAAAAATTCAAAAGGATTATTAAAACCTTATCAAAAAAGACAACAGAAGACTGAATAGAGAAAATATTACGGCACCGGGAGCAAAGGATTTTTTCCCACCATGTGCGCATCCACACAATGGATATTTCACCTTTTAATGCTTTAGCCCCTCTAAAAATCTTGTTAATCAACTCTTTATTTGCTGTCCAGTGGTGGAGGTCACTTCCTTACATCTTGATTGGAGGTCAGGTGTTGCTATAGTACCAAGCCAACCCTCCCAAATACCCCAACTACCAGGTAACCCTGTGATAACACGTGGGGGCGTAAAACATAACCATAAATCTATAAAACTTCTCTTAACATATCTATTACATCTGCCTTTTAATTGTGAGACTCAAACATGGCTTTACTCATCTATCATACAATTATTTCAAAACTGCTTCCTGTTTCACCCTGACTGTCCCTGCAGAGGAACAGGGAATCTATCAGGCACTTCCACAAGCTCCAGCTTCTCATTTAATGAGGAATCTGGGAAGGAAATGTCCGTATTCAGAAGGAGAAAAGCAGAGGAAATGGATTAGAAATTCTTAGAAAAAATTACCCCTCTTACAGACAAGGTTCACCAAGTCATTCCCTGCATTTCTCCTTTTCAGATTCTTTCAGTCTTCTACTCTGGGATGTGCAGCTTCTTCTGCTGCTTATCATGAACTGTTTGCTCTCTTGATTTATACCAGCATGAAAGATGTAGAATCATCTCAAGTGAAAACAGAAAGAAACTGCCTCTGACAACCAATTTTCATGTTCTAGATCACTTTCCAGCTGTCTATGGAGATGTGTGAATGATTATCACACAACTCTCCATTTCTGACTGCAGGTTCTGGAAATTCTTTCTCTGAATTCAGTCAGGGTTGCCTTCTCCAACAAGTCCTGGTACCACCCCCTGTTTTCCAAGTTTGGAACAGCCACAATGAAAACATCACCAATGGCACAGCTCCCCAGGCCACCAGCAAAAGAAAGGACAAGCTGTCAAGTTCTCCAAACCTTTGTCTGCTTTGCTGCAAGAGTCCTGCTGCATGCACAGTGTGGAAAGCCAAGAGAAGCTGCAGTAGGTAGCACATCTTGTGACAGGAGCTCGACCTCATTTTCCAGGAAAGGTTTTTGAGAAGAGCAGACAGGACTGTGGAGAAGATTCCTGGAAAACTGAAACAGCTTTCCAGAAGTGAAATGAAATGGAAAGAAACCATCTGAAATGTTTTCCTCTATTTATTTCTATGCTCCCCTTTTCAATCTTGCACTACTTCTCCATGCCATGAGTTCCAAATGCATCTCACCTCTAAGATCAATGACTTAGCGAGTTTTAGACACTCTAAAATACCATGAACTGCACACAGTTTGCATTCCCCTCTTTTTACTGGAAAGCAATGCTGGAGCCATCAGTGCATGTGCTTGGGTCAGGCCCGAATCCTGCAGGCAGGGAATGTGCCACGGCAGTGTGGCCCTCAGCAGGGACAATGCTCGGCAATCCTGCAGGCAGGAAATGTGCCCCGGCAGTGTGTGACCCTCAGCAGGGACAATGCTCGGCAATCCTGCAGGCAGGAAATGTGCCCCGGCAGTGTATGACCCTCAGCAGGGACAATGCTCAGCAGCGTTGCTGTGCTCGGTCTCCATGGAACCATGCTCAGCAGCCATCGCAGCCCCCGCCCTGCCCAGAGCCCCCTGGCAGGGTGGGCTCCTGCCCTGGCTCTGTGTGCCAGGAGCCGGCAGCGCTGGGTGCAGGGAGCCCAGGGAGGGCACAGAAACGCTGGGTGAGAAATGCTGGGGCACAGCGAGATGGGTGAGTGCAGCCGGCCAGGGCAGAGGAGCAGCACGCACAGGGGGCACAGCCAGCAGGACAGATGGCCAAGGGGAGAAAACAACAAACTTCTCAGGAGGGTGGAGAGCAACATTTTAGTTGCAAACTTCAGAGAATGAGGTATTTGGGAAATCTGAAATCACTTGGCTGTCCTGGGGTGACGTTATGATGCTTGTATCCCCATTCATCTGTTCTGTACCTTTAAGACTGTCTCTAAGGAGTGAAAGTTTTGTTTGGGTTTCTCTTATCAGGGACACAGAGATGGGCAGTACATAGGGCTGCTTTCGCTTTTTGCTTTTGACTTTTCTGCTTTGCTTGCTGTCTCTCTGCTCTCGCTTTTGCTTCTGCTTATTAGCTAGTTTAGCTAAACAGTCCAAATTCCTTCCTGGACTGTTTCTCCTTTCCTGTTTCTGTGACCATCTTGAACCTGCTCCAGACTGGGACCTGGGAACACCGAGGGTTTGCACCGTTTGGCTGCAGCAGCTGCCCCAGCGCTGGAGGGACTGAGAACAGAGCAACCACCCCTGAAAGAGACTTTCTTATTTTGCCATCTTTCTCAGAGCAGTGTCATCTGGTATTGTTCATTTTGTGTGCTGGGGAGTGCTGTGTCTGTCAATAAACAGGTTCTTTCCACTTCTCTCCAAGGAATTCTTCCCGAACCAGTTGGGGGGAGGGGCTGTGTGGGTTTGCTTTCTGGAGGGGCCCTCCTTTGAAGATTCTTTAACAAATTTGCCCTAAACCAGGATGAAATATTAGCGCCCATCATGGTGGCTCGAGAGAGTGGAAAAACCCTGTTTTGACTGCATTTTTGTTGCTATTACTCTGTGTTCCATGTTTTTTGAATTCGTAATGTCTATTGGGATGAAGGTTTGCATGCATTTCTGGTCCCTAGGGTTTTTTGAGATTTTAATACCTCCATGGTCCCTAGGTTTATTTTCTTACCCAGAAATAGCTTTAGTATTGTCCCTAATATGTAGTTTTTACATCAGAGGGGCAGTGACCACAGTAGCTATCCTGCTGGGCTTGGTGGCAATGATGTGCAAGAAGTTTATAAACATGCTAGGGTCTGCTCCAGGTATGAATGGTTCATGGCTATGGTTATGTATCCAGTTTGTTGGAGGAGGAGCAGGAGGGAATGAGGTTTTTCAGCCTCTGCTTTCCTTCTTCTCCTATGAATCAGTTGCATCACTAGTGAATCAGTTGCATCACTAGTGAAGGGTGTTCAGTTTCCCCTCAATGTTAGAGAAATCATCTTTCTGGTATTCAATCTGGTAACATTCCTCTATACAGCCTGCTGCTTCTCTAGAATGAGAGCTGAGATTTCTAGATGGGCTGATGAGACCCCTGACTCAGGAGTAGTCCCCAGTATGGAAAATCCTGAGTGGTGTGGAAAATGGGAGGATATGGGCCAAATCCTGAAGGAATTCTCTGACCCTGTAGTCTGGGATTTTCCCCATGAACAAATTCAGAACCCAGCTGAGGTGGGCAAATATCTGAAAGAGAAGTACCAGGGTGAGCCTAAGGAGAGGAAGGTCATTGCAGTGAGCTGGGCCCTGGCATATGCTCATCGCAGACCGCTAGATACTGTAGGGCAGCAGACAGAGGCAGGGGGGCAGGGAGATAAATCAGCAACTATCCCGGTGACTCAGGCTGCAGCTAACACTCCAGGCTCGAAGCCAGCATCTAAACCGATGGCTGTTGCTACCAGCACTAGAAGTGGGAAATGCACAGACAAGACCAATCGACTGGTGGATGATGATGATGATGATGATGATGATGAAGGAGAAGGAACCTCAATGCCTCCTGACATAAAATCAGGAGTCAAAGCAGCAGGTGCAAGATCAGATGCATATATTGAGTCCTTTTCCCTGAAGGACCTTCGTGGCTTTTGGAAGGATTACACTCGACGACCTGATGAATCCATAATTAGTTGGCTGGTCTGTCTCTGGGATGCTGCAGGTGAGGCTACAATTCTGGATGGCACTGAAGCTAGGCATTTGGGATCCCTGTCACAGGATCCTGTCATTGACCAAGGAATGATGAGCGGAGCTAACCCTCACAACCTCTGGGCACAGGTCTTGGACAGTGTTGCACGAAGATCCCTGTGTGCAGATGATCTCTATATGCAACAAACTCAGTGGAAGACCATAGAGCAAGGGATCCAATGCCTGAGAGAAATGGCAGTGGCAGAGATTATCTTCTCAGATGATGTAACAACTAGGAACCCAGACTTAGTACCATGCACGTCTGTGATGTGGCGAAAACTCGTACGACTTGAGCCACAAGAATATGCTTCTGCCTTAGCCATCATGAAGAGGGATGAGAGGGATGAGACTGTGCTTGACATGGCAAGGAAGCTCCGAGCATATGCAGATGCTGTACATGGCTCGACACATGCCAGAATTGCAGCGGTGGAAACACGTCTGCAGAACTTAGAGGATAAGATAGAGGAGAATCATAAGAAGCTTAGAGAGGAGATTAAAGAAGACATTCTCCAAATTTCAGCAGTACAGATATGAGGTTGTGGTATCCAAGGCAGATATTTCCCATATGGTGAGAGAAGGTACACCCCACGAGCTGAGCTGTGGTTCTACCTGCGTGATTGTGGAGAAAACATGAGAAGGTGTGATAGAAAACCTACTGCTGTTCTGGCACAACGGTTGTGTGAGCTGAAGGAAGCCACTAGAAGGAAAGCAGCTCCAGTTGCCTGTAGCCGAACGGCCAGGTATGATGATGATGACATGTCTGATCCCCTTGAAGGAACATCCAAAACATATGCCCAGGGAAAGAAGGATAAGCAGGCTTAGAGGGGTCCTGCCTCTAGCCAGGTAGAGGCTGGGGAAAATCGTTTTTTTCTGGTCTGTGTGGATTCGTTGACCTGGCACATCGGAACCACAAGAGTACAAAGCTTTGGTTGATACTGGTGTGCAATGTACATTAATCCCATCAAGACATGTGGGGACAGAGTCTGTTTCTATTGCTGGTGTGACAGGGGGATCCCAGGATTTCACTTTGGTGGAAGCTGATGTGAGCCTAACGGGAAATGAAGAGAAGAAGCATCCTATTGTGACTGGCCCAGAGGCCCCATGTATTTTGGGCATAGACTACCTTCGAAGTGGCTATTTCAAAGACCCAAAAGGACTCAGATAGGCATTTGGAATAGCTGCTGTAGAGACAGAGGGCATCCAGCAATTGAACACCTTGCCTGGGTTGTCTGAGAATCCATCTGCAGTAGGATTCCTGATGGGAGAAGAGCAACGAGTGCCAATTGCCACTTCCATAGTGCATCGACGACTGTATAGAACCACTCGAGATGCTGTGATCCCCATCCCTAAGATGATCTGAGAGCTGGAGAGCCAAGGGGTGGTCAGCAAGACCCATTCACCCTTCAACAGCCCCATTTGGCCTGGGTGAAAATCTGAAGGACAATGGAGATTGACTGTGGACTACCGTGCATTGAATGAAGTGACTCCACCACTGAGCACTGCTGTGCCGGACATGCTGGAACTCCAGTACGAGCACGAGTCCAAGGCAGCAAAGTGGTACGCCACTATAGACACTGCCAATGCATTTTTCTCCATTCCTCTGGCAGCAGAATGCAGGCCTCAGTTTGCTTTCACATGGAGGGGAGTGCAGTACACCTGGAACCGACTGCCCCAGGGGTGTAAGCACAGCCCCACCATCTGCCATGGACTGATCCAGGCTGCACTGGAAAAGCGTGAGGCTCCAGAACATCTGCAGTATATTGTTGACATCATTGTGTGGGGGAACACAGCTGTGGAAGTTTTTGAGAAAGGGAAGGAAATCATCCAGATCCTCCTGTGAGCTGGTTTCGCCATTAAAAAGAGCAAAGTAAAGGGACCAGCTCGTGCGATTCAGTTCCTGGGAGTGAAGTGGCAAGATGGACGGCGTCAGATTCCTACAGATGTCATCAACAAGATCACAGTAATGTCTCCACCTGTGGGATCTCAGCACCTCAGGACTGATGTGCCGAGTCACCGAGACCACCCTTAGGGGGCTCGGAGGTCCAGGAATGTTGCCAGAAGTGTCTGGTGGCTGGACTTTTATCCTGCACAGGAGACGACACCTGTATGAGGATGGGAGGATTTCACTGGGATAAATGGTGAAGGGATAGGTTAATTAGAGTGAGAAACACAGGTTTTAGAATTTCGGTACAGGGGGGTCTGGAGAAGTAAGATGGAGGAATTGGGGAGTGTCCTGTCCGTCTTCTTCTTCTTCTTGGCCTCCATCTTCTGTGGTGGTGGTGGCACTTTGGGATTGGTTCTTACTAAAAGTGCACTTGTCAATGAGGGTGAAAGGCATTGGGGAAAATAGGTAAATATCTTATACGTAGTTTTGGGTATAAAGATAAGTGACCGCCCCGGGGGCTCTCAGTGTGCTCATGGCTGGCTTGCTGTGCGGACCTCTGTCGGGCCGAGAGAAAATCTTGTAGATATAAAACTAATAAACACTGAAGACCGAGAAAAAACCTGAAGACTCTTTTCGTCCTTTGGAGCGCGGGCTGCCCAAGACCATCCCGAGCCTTTCCAGGCCATAAAAACAGCCAAGAAAGAGACAAGTGGCATCCGCAGCATGGGCTACTCCCACCAGGCGGGGGGGTGTTAGCCCTGAAGAGCCGAGAGGGCAGCTCCGGACTTGGACAAATTCCCAGGAGAGCGCTGATAACTCCTGAGAAGAGAAGCCAGAAGAGAAAAGAAAAAAAAAAAAAAACGGCCAGGAGAGTCTGCAAAAACAGCAGCCACTGAGAATTACATCTCTCAGCTTCTGCCGAAGAAAGTTCGTAGCAGAGCAGCCTGGATGGGAACCAGAAAGGTGCCTCTGGATCCATCTCCTGTGACCTGCTGGACGGAGATTGGGAGCCTTCGGACTGCTCTGACGACAGAGATTCGGTGAGAAGGTCAAAAATAAGAACATGGGGGGCACACTCTCCCAGGAACAGCTGGGAATTTTGTCCGCCTTACAAGGCGTGGCTGAATCATACATGGTAGGGATCCCAAAGAAGGAGCTAAAACAGCTTTTATTGTGGGTGAGACTTAATTACCCATTTTCAGAGACACTTCTGCTATTCGAAGTAGGTTTTTGGCAGGAAATTAATAGGCACCTATATCTCTTAGCCACAAAAAAAGGTGAAACAGCATTAAAGCTGCTGTCTCCTGCAAGAATAATGTTAGAAGGCATTTCTGTGCAGTCAAAAAGACTGGAAAGGCAACAAGAAGTTGCGGGACCCTTAGAAGAAGGGGGAGGAGAGCAGGGCTCTCGACAGAGGTTGGCTCTGGCCCCAGTTAGCCAGGGGGAAAAAACTCTCGAGGAACGGGAGCAGGAAATAATATCAAAGCCTTCGATTCCAAGACCCAGAAACCCCAAGAAATCCCTAAAACCCCAGAGAGTACAGGGGCTTCAGGCTCCGACTCAGAAGTGAGATCGGAAGGGGGGATGCAGGGGGGAGAAAAGGGGTCGGGACAAGCACTTACTTGCGGAGAGCAGGGCGGCGCGGCTGCGGCGGTGCAGGCGGGGGGCGCGGGTAAGGAGGTAATGGGAGATACGAGATCCGGTGCGGCTTTCATCAGCACAATGCCGGGAGAGGCGGCCGCTCCAGCCAGCACGGTGCCAGAGACATGCGCGAAGGGCAGGACTCGCAAAGACCCGGGGGGAGAGTCACAAACCAGCGCAGGAAAGACAGACACGGGCGGCAAATTGGGGGAAGCTGCACAGCCCCAAAGGGCCACCGTAGAGAGACGCAGGAGGCGCGCGGTTGTGACATCAGACCCGGTGCGGAGATCGGCTCGGATCGCGGAGCGGGCCCGGGTGCCGGCGGGGGGCAGGCTGCACGCACTGGTGGGGGGAGTGGACACAGCGTTAGAGGAGGAGGAGGAGAGAGAGTTGGGGACAGACCGAGGGGAGGAGATTTCGGAGGTGGAACGAGGGGGAGAGAGTGACATTAGCTCGGGAGACATGGGGAGCGGCTCTGAAAGCACGCATGCGCCGAGAGCAGAGCGCGGGCGGAGATGGGCCTGATCCCCTGTGACGTCTCGAGCGAGGAGGGGCCATGCTCGGGGTTCCGCATCCCTCTCCAGACTCGGTGCCTTTAATCAAAACCCTCGGAGTCCAAGCCTCTTCCCTTCAAGGGAGACATTCCGGTATCCAAGCTCCATTTTCAGCTGAATTAAGAGCCATGCAGACTCGGTCTCAAACGAGATCGCAACCACAGCTGTCGGCTGGAAGAGGATCAGTCGAGTTCATTCGGTCATCCGAGCCACGGAGTCCGGTGACAGCGCCACCTCGTGGGGGGATGAAAGAAGTGCACGACATGCCAGATCTGTTCAGTGGAGCCACAGCGCCATCTCGTGGCAAGACTGCAACAATGCAGCAATTTTTTCCAACACTATATAAAAAGAAGAGTACTTCTCAGAAGACAATGATAACACAACAAATGGATTATCCTTCAACTTCGGGATTTCGTGAAGACGATGAAAGTTCAGATGAAGCACAGCAACAAGGAGAAGATGTCATACGGATCACAGCATCGGAAGGTGTTCCGGCATGGATGCTGTCAGCAGCAGAAGCAACAAAAAGCTTCTTGCATTCATTTGATACAGCAAAAAAGAAACATCAACAGGATCCTCGAATTTCCTTTTTGGATTTAGGAGTGAGGCCAAAAACCTCAAGGCGAAAAATGAGGTACGATGAATCGCCGATGACATCCACAACCCCATTATTCATGCAAATCCCAATGGAGTCTCAAGAGGAGGAATTTCAACAGCCGGGGAAGACGATTGATTGGAAGCACATCAGAAAAGCATTGGCAAAAGACAAGCATTTCTTTCCAGGTTCAGGAGATTTGACTATGCCGGTGACATATGATGCCCAGGGACAGAATCCAAGATGGGAAAGGATGGGTCATGAGACACTCAAAGACTTAGGGAAGGTGGCCCAAACTTTTGGGCTGAACTCACAATATTTCAAACAACTATTAAGAGGGACATTCACCACGTATGACCTCACGCCATATGATATTCGAAGCATTGTGGCAATGATTCTCACTGACACACAGAGTCTTGTCTGGGAAAAAAGGTGGAGAAAGTATCTTTCTGAGTTGCAGAATAGATATCAAGGTGGGCCAAACGCAAATCTCACAGAAGCACAGTTAGCAGGGGATCCTCCAGATGACAACCCAGGGGAACAAGCAGTGCGGCTTCCACGAAGAGTGTTAAGCGACATCAAAGAAGCAGCACGAATGGCAATCATGCAGATTACACCAACAGGAGCTCCGGATTTTCCATTCTCTTGCATCAGGCAAGGTCCCGCAGAACCATTCATGTCGTTCATCGATCGACTCACGCAAGCCATGGATCGACAGGTGACGATCGAAGAAGCAAAGAGGCCTCTCTTGGAGAGCTTAGCTTTCGGCAATGCCAACCCGGATTGTCAATGGGTCATTAGTGCCATGCCAGGACGGCCATCCTTGGCAGAGATAGTGGAGGCATGCAGCAAGGTGGGGGCACCTCAGCATGTCGCATCGATTGTGAAGAATGAATTAAGAGAGGAATGGGAAGAACAGATAAAGGGACACTCAGAGAGGCAATCAGAAGACAAGACATTAGAAAAGATGCTAGAAAAAATACTCTATCAACAGAACGAGAACATCAACAAAGTTCTTGCAACGATGCAGAAAAAGAGTAATCCCCTAGGAGGACAGTGCTACAAATGTGGGGAGTTTGGGCACATGAGAAAGAATTGTCCACGAACACATACATCAGCGCCAGCACAAAAAGCGGAAAGGCCAATTTGTGCACGGTGCGGAAAAGGAAGACACTCTGTGAAAGAATGTTATTCCCAGACAGACGTGGAAGGACCTCCGTTACCGCATCCGGGAAACAGAAGACTCAGCGCGGGAAATCGCCGGCGCACTCAGACACAAGTACTGGCGGTGGCACAAGAGCAGACAGGGCAATCATCAGTGAGCGACAAGCAGATGCCCTCAGCAAAACCCTCAGCCGATTCCACAGTGGCCCAGACCTCCTCCCACCAGGGCCACAGTGTGCATTGGCAGCTTCAAAACTAGTATGCTTTCTAGATGAAAATCATGCAGAGATACTAACAGGTATCTGCGGGGATTCATACAAAAAACAAGATTTCTTGATAGTTGGGCAAGATAAATGCAGTATCCTTGGACTCATTGTTTATCCTACGGTTGTCTCAGCAGACAAAAATACAGAATTGACAGTTTTGGCAAGAGCGCTTCGTCCACCATTGACTGCACCGGAAACTACTGTGGTTGCAAGAGCTTTTGCCTTGCCGCCACACGCAGTCAGAGAAGTCATGTCAATCTTCGACGAAGAAGGGTTCCCTATGAAGGAACATGTTGAAGTACACACAACATGGGTGAAGCACATAGGTCGAGATCGACCCATGCTCACGTGCTAATTGACATGTGGAGACAGGACAATAGCGATCAGAGGTATGCTCGACACAGGGGTGGATGTAATGGTAATATCGTACATCTTCTGGCCACGCAATTGGAGCTTGGTCGTGCCCTTGGGTTCTCTCTCAGGCATAGGGGGAGCATCTCTGTGTCTGCAAAGTGAGAATTCTGTCGTTGTCACGGGACCAGGAGACAAGACGGCAATCATTTGTCCTTTTGTCGTCCAAAAGCCGATCACAGTCTGGAGTCAAGACCTTTTGGCACAATGGGGCGCGAAGAACGAAGTGGATTTTTCATAGGGGTCACTGCGGCACTCGCCACATTGAAGTTGACATGGAAAACAAACGATCCAGTTTGGGTGGATCAGTGGCCCCTTGAGCGGAAAAAGTTGAGTGCTTTGAAAGACCTGGTCCAAGAACAATTGCAGAAGGGACACATCAGGCCAACAGACAGCCCTTGGAATTCTCCAGTGTTTGTCATCAAGAAAAAGCTATCGGGCAAATGGAGGTTGTTACACGATCTCAGAAAGATCAATGAAGTCATAGAAGACATGGGACCACTTCGGCTAGGACTTCCATCTGTCTCAATGATTCCCAGAGAATGGCCGCTTGTGGTCATTGACCTCAAGGATTGTTTTTTCAGTATTCCGCTCCATCCAGATGATGCTCCGAGATTTGCCTTTTCAGTTCTGAGTATCAACAAGGAAACGCCTCTGCAGCAGTACCATTGGGTCGTCCTTCCACAAGGACTGAAAAATTCTCCGACAATCTGTCAATGGTACGCGGCACGAGCTTTGGCACCAGCGCGGAAGAAATTTCCAAAGGTGAAGATCATTCATTACATGGATGATTTACTCATTGCAGCGTCAACACAACAGGAGCTGCAAGAAGCTTGTGACTGTGTGATTGGAGAGGTGCAAAAGGCAGGTCTGGAAATCAGCATTTCGAAGATTCAGGAGGTTGCGCCTTGGAAATATCTAGGATGGAAAATTTTAGAGAGAACAATAAAACCTCAGAAAATGGAGATCAGCACTAAGATCAACAATTCGTATGATTTACAACAGCTTTTGGGAGAAATCAACTGGATGAGGCCAGTTTTGGGAATCACAAACAGCGACATTCCAGCGCTGCTCGATCTTTTGAGAGGAGACACAGACATTCGATCTCCCAGGACACTCACGCCAGAAGCGAAGAAAGAGTTGGAGAAAGTCACGGACGCGATACAGAAAAGGCAGGCGCATCGATTTGTTCCAACGTTGCCTTTTCAGTTGGCAGTGCTGGGGAAGAAAACACAGTTCCATGGTTTGATCTTCCAATGGGATGAATCACAAAAAGGACTCTTTGATAATGATAGAGTGGGTTTTCCTACCACACAAACCCTCAAAAACAATTCTTACAGATTTAGAGATCACAGCACAAATCATCATAAAGGCGAGAACGAGGTTGCTGACAATGGCAGGACGAGAATTCTCAGTCATCAGATTACCTCTGAAGCAAGACTATTTCGATTGGGCAATGCAACAATCGAAAGACTTATTAATCGCGTTGTTAGCTTTCCCAGGAACTTGCACAGTCCATTTTCCACAGCATAGAATACTACAATCACAAATATGTTACAGAGCGAAACCAAGAATAAGTGAAGAACCTTTGGACAGGATCACAGTGTTCACTGATGGCTCAGGGAAGACACACAAGTCGGTGATCACTTGGAGAAACTCAACGACAGGGGATTGGGAATCAGACGTGAAGATGGTTCAGGGCTCTCCACAAATTGCAGAGTTGGCAGCCGTTGTCTGAGCATTTCAGTTGTTCAAACAACCCCTCAATCTGGTCACAGATTCCGCATATGTTGCGGGTGTGGTCAAAAGATTGGAGGGTTCGCTCTTGAAAGAAGTCAGTAATGAGGTTTTATACTCATATCTGACGAGCTTGAAAATATTGCTAGAGAGCAGGGAAAGAGAATATTTTATCACGCACGTTAGAGCGCACACAACACTTCCGGGGTTTTTAGTGGAAGGGAATGCTCGGGCGGACAGGTTGACAATGCCCATTTCGCAAACACTGCCGGACATTTTTGAGCAGGCAAGATTAAGTCATGCATTCTTTCATCAGAATGCACAAGCGCTGATGGAGTCCTTTCGTCTCACAAAGAGTCAGGTGAGGGAGATCATTAGTGCTTGTCCAGACTGTCAGCTTGTGCAGCCACCTTCTTCTACCAGAGCAGTCAATCCGCGGGGACTGCAAAGTCTTCAATTGTGGCAAGCTGATGTCACGAAGTATCCATCCTTTGGGAGGCTCAAAAATGTTCATGTTTCTGTAGATACATTCTCAGGTGCAGTCTTTGCTTCAGCACATGCAGGGGAAACAGCAGACCATGCTTGTCGACATTTTCTGCAAGCATTTGCATCATTAGATGTGCCTCAAGAGATAAAAACAGACAATGGTCCAACGTATACAGGCAGGGTGCTTGACAAATTCCTGAAAAGATGGGGTGTCAAACATACATTTGGTATTCCACATTCTCCCACAGGTCAGGCAATCATTGAAAGAACACATCACACCCTGAAATCCCTTCTGGACAGACAAAGAAGGGGTGAGCCAGAGGCAAGACCTCACATGAAATTAAATAAGGCACTGTATGTGTTGAATTTCCTAAATAGTTCATCCTCAGAACCTAATCCACCCATCGTGAGGCATTTTCTAAACAGCACACAGGCAAAGCTAAGGGAAAATCCTTTAGTTTTGATCAGAAACCCAGAGACAGGACAAATAGAGGGTCCTTTCAAACTAATCACTTGGGGCAAGGGTTTCGCTTGTGTTTTCACAGATCGAGGTCTGAAGTGGGTGTCAGCGCGACACGTGAAGCCATTTCGAACGCGAGAACAGGAGAACGCTGATCCGAGAAACAAAGGGACGAGTACTCAGACAGAAGTCGAGACTCAGACTGCAAAAGACGACAGAAGAGAAATAAAAAGAAACTAAGGACTTTGGGGATTTTTCCTTTAGGATCTTGAATGAAAAACAAAACTGATTTCACACAAAAGCGAAGTCATGAGTTTCATGATGCTCATGTGCATCATTCTTTCATTCATTGCAATAAGCAATGGGGCAAATTTACCTATTAATCAACCAAAGCAAAATGTATGGGAGGCTTTAGCTCAAGCAGTGAATTTGGATAGTATTTGTCTGACACATTCGAGGCCAGGGAAACCATTTTCAGCATGCATGGTTGGATTGCCAGTGGACGAATGGCCAATTCCAGGACACTCCGCAGTTAACATCTCGCAGGTCATTAAAGATCCTGTGAAAGAGTGGTGTACTTGGACACATCTACTTCCTGTGGCTTCTACAGAACCTCAGGAACTGGAGATTTTTGGGTCCATGACAATGGAACTCTGCATGCAGTTCGAAACTCCAAAGGTCACAAAGGCAAAAACTATCGATTTGACTCCCAATCATGAATTCTATAAAATTGCATCAGCATGGTGTAAATACACAGAGAAAACTGCCAGAGGATCGATCCAAGTCCCAGTGCAATTCCCACGGGGTTTGTTTTTAATTTGCGGGGACAGAATTTGGCACGGCATTCCTGCTAATGCCACGGGAGGTCCATGCAGCATTGGGGAAATTTCAATGTTATCGCCTGATTTGAACTTGCTAAGAGAGAAAAAGCGCAAAGAAAAAAGATCAATACAACATTATGCGGCAGATTGCAATGACGAAATATTTTCTTGGAACAAGGCAGCGAGAGTTGCTACAGCAATCTTCTCACCTCAAGCCACATCAGGAGTGGCCTTAACTCAAATCGACTGCATGGGTTTTTGGTTGAGCAAACATGCACGGTCTGTGTCTGTTGCATTGAATGACACGTTAAAAGACATCAATGGTGTAAGACAGGCAGCTCTTCAAAACAGAGCGGCGATCGATTATCTATTGCTCACTCATGGACATGGGTGTGAAGAGTTTGAAGGAATGTGCTGCATGAATCTCTCAGATCATTAAAGATCAATTCATGAAAGTATTCAAAACATAAAGGACAGCATAAATAAACTTGGCGAGATCACAGGATCATGGATCGATGATCTGGTAGAATTCTTTGACATCTCTCCCACATGGAGAGGAATTTTAAAGATAGCATTTTATATCTTAATTATTCTCTTAGTCCTCATACTTGTTGTCCCATGCATCTTTGCATGTCTAAGACGTGTCATGAGTCAGGTAGCAAAAGAAGTCTTTTTAGTGCAAACAGAATGGGGAGATGTAGGATCTCAGCACCTCAGGACTGATGTGCCGAGTCACCGAGACCACCCTTGGGGGGCTCGGAGGTCCTGGAATGTTGCCAGAAGTGTCTGGTGGCTGGACTTTGATCCTGCACAGGAGATGACACCTGTATGAGGATGGGAGGATTTCACTGGGATAAATGGTGAAGGGATAGGTTAATTAGAGTGAGAAACACAGGTTTTAGAATTTCGGTACAGGGGGGTCTGGAGAAGTAAGATGGAGGAATTGGGGCGTGTCCTGTCCGTCTTCTTCTTCTTCTTGGCCTCCATCTTCTGTGGTGGTGGTGGCACTTTGGGATTGGTTCTTACTAAAAGTGCACTTGTCAATAAGGGTGAAAGGCATTGGGGAAAATAGGTAAATATCTTATACGTAGTTTTGGGTATAAAGATAAGTGACCGCCCCGGGGGCTCTCAGTGTGCTCATGGCTGGCTTGCTGTGCGGACCTCTGTCGGGCCGAGAGAAAATCTTGTAGATATAAAACTAATAAACACTGAAGACCGAGAAAAAACCTGAAGACTCTTTTCGTCCTTTGGAGCGCGGGCTGCCCAAGACCATCCCGAGCCTTTCCAGGCCATAAAAACAGCCGAGAAAGAGACATCCACCCACCAATAAGAAAGAGACACAAGCTTTCCTGGGTGCCATAGGTTTTTGGAGGATGCATATTCCCAAATACAGTCAGATTGTGAGGCCTCTTTACCTGGTCACCCGCAAGAAGAACGAGTTCCACTGGGGCCCTGAGCAGCAACAAGCCTTTGCCCAGATCAAGCAGGAGATCACTCATGCAGTAGCTCTTGGCCCAGTCAGAACAGGACCAGAGGTGAAGAACATGCTCTACTCTGCAGCTGGGAGCCATGGTTTGTCCTGGAGCCTTTGGCAGAAGGTGCTTGGGGAGACTGGAGGCCAACCACTGGGATTTTGGAGTTGAAGCTACAGAGGCTCTGAAGCCAAGTACACTCCCACAGAGAAGGAAATCTTGGCTACCTATGAAGGAGTCCAGGCTGCCTTGGCACTGAAGCACAACTCCTCCTGGCACCCCGACCGGTGCTGGAGTGGATGTTCAAAGGCAAGGGTCCTTCCACTCATCATGCCACCAATGCTACATGGAGCAAGTGGATTGCTCTTATCACTCAGCGCGCCCATATAGGTAAACTGAATCACCCTGGGATTTTGGAGGTAATTACAAATTGGCCCGAAGGTTAGAATTTTGGTGTCACAGATGAAGAGGAACAAGAACCAGTGACATGGGCTGAAGAGGCTCCTCCCTATAACCAACTGCCACCAGAGGAAACACGCTATGCTCTTTCCACTGATGGTTCCTGTTGCATCGTAGGGATGAACCGGAAGTGGAAAGCAGCCATATGGAGCCTCACATGACAGGTTGCACAAGCCACCGAAAGAGAAGGTGGATCAAGTCACCTTGATGAACTCAAAGCTGTTCAGCTGGCCCTGGACATTGCTGAGAGAGAGAAGTGGCCAAAGCTCTACCTCTACACTGATTCATGGATGGTAGCCAATGCTCTGTGGGGATGGCTGGAGAGGTGGAAAAAGGCTAACTGGCAATGTAGAGGAAAACCAATTTGGGCTGCTGATGAGTGGAAAGACATTGCTACCAGGGTAGGGAGGCTACCTGTGAAAGTCCACCATGTAGATGCCCATGTACCCAAGAGTAGAGCCAATGAGGAGCACCAAAACAATGAGCAGGTAGACCAAGCTGCAAAGATAGGGGTGTCCAAATTAGACCTAGATTGGGAAGATAAGGGAGAGTTATTCCTTGCTCGATGGGCCCATGATGCCTCAGGCCATCAGGGCAGGGATGCCACCTATCAGTGGGCATGAGACCGAGGGGTGGATCTAACCATGGACAGTATTTCTCGGGTTATCCATGACTGTGAGACGTGTGCTGCCATCAAGCAGGCCAAGCGAATGAAGCCCCTGTGGTATGGTGGGCAGTGGTCCAAGTACAAGTATGGGGAGGCCTGGCAGATTGACTACATCACACTGCCCCAGACACGCCAGGGCAAGCACTACATGCTGACCATGGTGGAAGCCACCACTGGATGGTTGGAAACCTACCCTGTGTCTCATGCTACAGCCCGGAACACCATCCTGGGCCTTGAAAACAAGTTCTGTGGAGACATGGCACCCCTGATAGGATCGAGTCAGACAACGGGACTCATTTCAAGAACAGCCTTATCAACACCTGGGCTGGGGAATATGGCATTGAGTGGGTGTACCATGTTCCCTACCATGCACCAGCTGCAGGAAATGTGGAGAGGTACAATGGACTACTAAAAACCCAGTTGAAAGCTTTCGGTGGGGGATTTTTCAAAAATTGGGACCAGCATTTCACAAAGGCCACCTGGTTTGTTAACACCCAAGGTTCCACCAACCGAGCACATCCTGCCCAGTCTGAGTCCCTGAATATAATAGAAGGAGACAAAGTCCCAGTGGTACATATCAGAGGTTTGTTAGGGAAGACTGTGTGGATCAATTCTGCCTCGAGTACAGACAAACCCATTCGTGGGGTTGTCTTTGCTCAGGGACCAGGTTGCACATGGTGGATAATGCAAAGAGATGGAATGATACGATGTGTACCTCAGGGAGATCTGATTGTGGGGTAAGAATGATGTGCAATATCACTGTTCATTGGATGTTACTGCCATTGTCTGTACATTAAACCATACAGACATGAGATAGAAGGAAATGTGTAAGTGTGGAAGGTCTGGGCAAGTGGAAGATGGAGAAGGAAATGTGTAAGTGTCGAAGGCCTGAGCAAGTGATAGATGGAGCTTTAAGTGACTAAAGTGAAAAGAGGGAATCCTGCAGCTCTGTCATATGGGGCCTGGATTCAGTGGTCCAGTGTGGGGATGTGATGAAGGCATGATGGGTATTGCTTGTAAATTTTGGGGGAACAGATGGAAATTTTGTATGAATAATGCATGATGTGTGGTAGTATGTTGATGATATGGGGATAAGGGGTGGAATGTCCTGGGGTGACATCATGATGTTTGTATCCCCATTCATATGTTCTGTGCCTTTAAGACTGTCTCTGAGGAGTGAAATTTTTGTTTGGGTTTCTCTTATCAGGGACACAGAGACGGGCAGTACATAGGGCTGCTTTTCTGCTTTGCTTGCTGTCTCTCTGCTCTCGCTTTTGCTTTTGCTTATTAGCTAGTTTAGCTAAACAGTCCAAATTCCTTCCTGGACTGTTTCTCGTCTCCTGTTTCTGTGACCATCTCGAACCTGCTCCGGACTGGGACCTGGGAACACCAAGGGTTTACACCGTTCAGCTGCAGCAGCTGCCCCAGCACTGGAGGGACTGAGAACAGAGCAACCACCCCCGAAAGAGACTTTCTTATTTTGCCATCTTTCTCAGAGCAGTGTCATCTGGTATTGTTCATTTTGTGTGCTGGGGAGTGCTGTGCCTGTCAAATAAACAGGTTCTTTCTACTTCTCTCCGAGGAATTTTTTCCTGAACCGGTTGTGGGGCAGGGGCTGTGTGGGTTTGCTTTCTGGAGGGGCCCTCCTTTGAAGATTCTTTAACAAATTTGCTCTAAACCAGGACAAGCTTTAAGGATGCTGCTTTTTGACAGGAACTTTCTGCTTGTAGCTAAGCCTGAAAGAGTTTTGCAATAAGAACATTTTGAAGTATAATTTTAGAATATTACTTGTAGTGAGGATCTTTGAAACTAAGCTTTAGAATATATAAAAGGAAACATGCTTATCTCACACCTTAACAAAACAGTGAAAAGCAGCTTGAGAAAGGAAGATGAACCTCAATTCAAGGATTTATAGTTTCGACCAAGGGAAGCTGGACATCACTGTTATAAGATTTATAGTCCTTGCATTTAAAAGGTGGACCCACATCTTGAATCTGGACCTCACCATCTGGGAGACTTCTTCCTTCTTTCAGAAGCTGGACCCCCACCATCTGGGATACTGCTTTTGGGATACATCCTGAGAAAACCTAAATCACAATAGGTATAGAATTGTGATGTAAAAATTTGGAATAGAAACTGCTGATGAGTAAAAATTGGAATAGAAACTGCTGAGAAAGCTGATGAGTACCCCTATAAATACCTGTAAGCCTCAACTATTGGTGTGCAGTTGGAGGGAAAACAACCCCCACTGTACCCAGTGCTGTATTGCTCATGCTTTACCATATTAATTAATAAATTGATTGCTGCTTGAATATTGGCCTAGTCAAGCTTCTCATTTATAACAGAGTGCTCAGCAGATGCTCGAGGGGTCTCTGTGCCTCATTCCCTGGGAATGCTTGGGAGGGGCTGGAGGGGTTTTTTCCTGTCCCTGTCACCCCAGGCCATTCCCCAGGGGGTCTCCATCATTCTCACCCCAGGGAATGCCTGGGGGGGTCTCCCTCCCTCTCACCCCTGTGCCAGGGGATGCTCGGGGCAGTCTCTGTCCCTCTCAGTCCAGGGGATGCTCGGGGGTCTCTGTGCCCTCACCCTGGGGGATGCCTGGGGGGCCTCCATCCCTCTGGCCTCAGGGAATGCCTGTGCAGGGCTGGGGACCAGGGGCTCTGTGTCCCTCTCACCGCTGAGGGTGCTCGGGGCTGGGGGGGCTCTCCGACCTTCTCACACCTGAGTGAAGGTGCAAATGAGACCATGGGAACGCAACCTGTCGATCTGCTCGAACTTGGATTGTACTGAACAAGAAATGGAAAGGAGTGAGGGAGAAAAAGAAATCAGAAACGTTCTCAGAGAGAAAGAAATATAAAAGGCTCCAGCCCGGACTCTGCAGCTCCCGGGGACAGCCGCAGGGCGCACCGCCTTTCAGAATTCCAGCCAATCAGAGGACGCGCTAAACAATTTCCAGCCAACCAGAGCTTTTCTCGCCGATGACTCACCGGTTGCCAGGCGGGCCCGCAGAGCCCAGAGGCCCCGGAGCGGAATTTGGGGCTCGGGCCGGGGGGACGGATCCGCCCCGGGGGGGTCCCCGAGCCCCTGCCCAGCCCTGGGGCCGATCGGGGGCTCCCCCACCCAGCAGCCGGTGCTGCGGGGCCGCGGGGCAGAGCGGTGGGAAAGGGGGGTCCGGGCTGGCAGCGGAGGAAATGCGGGAGGAAGAGGAGGGAGAGGAGGAGCGGGAGCAGGAGCGGGAGAATCGCGGCGCTCGCAGCGCCCGCACGCCGAGCCTGCAGCACCCCCTGCCCCGGGAGCATCGCCCCTAGCCCCGAGCCGCAGGTGAGGGCGGAGGCCGAGCTCGCCCCGGCTCCAGCCAGGGGTCTCCGGGAGGGTTTTTTTGGAGAGTGTTCGGAGCCGGCAGATCCCGGACTCGAGCCCCGGATATCTCCGGGCTCCCTAAGAGGAGCTTTTTCGGGGGGAGAGCAGCCGCGATCGCCCCTCGGGAGGGTCCCGGGGGTCCACGTGGGGATGGCCCGGTACCGACGGGGCGGGACATTGGTTTTGGGGATCCCCATGAGAGCTGGGGCTGTGGAAAGGGGGACCCCCGGGGTGGGGAGAGGGAAAGGGGCGATACCGGAGCTGGGGGACCCCCGGCAGCCCGGAGATGAGGCGGGGACGGGACCCCCTGACCCTGACAGGGGTGTCCTGGGGTGACTTCATGACGCTTGTACCCCCATCGGTCTGTTTAGCCCTGAAATGAGTGCTGCACCTTTAAGGCTGGTTCTGAGAGCAAAGGGGAGGAGGAAGAAGCAGCAGTTTGTTTTCAGAAACTGCATTCCTCTACATTCCAGCTGCTGGATGGACAGACAGCAGGACAGAGCTGTCCTTTGCTTTTAGTTAGTTTTTAGCTCGCTGAGGCAGAGAAGTTCCCTGGACTGTGGTTTTTCTTTTTCTTTGGAGTTGTTTAAATCTGCTCTGCACTGAACAGCCAGAACACCACCGGCAGCTCGCACCTGTGGCCCACCTGGCTGAGCCTGGGCCAGCATTTCCAGTGCTGGAGGGACTGAAAAGAGACTGATAAGAGACTGATAAGACACTGATAAGACGCTGAGTGCGGGGAGCTACAACCCAAGGAGGAACTTTCGGAGTTTGTCATTTATTTTGGAGCAGCAAGAGGTTTTATTGCTTAATATTGTTCAATTTTTGTGCTGGTAAATGCTTTGCCTGTAAAGTAACTTTTTTTTCCACTTTCCTCTAAGGAAATATTTTCCCAAACTGGCTGAGGGTGGGGTTGCTGAATCAGCATTCTAGAGGAAACTCCTTTTTGAGGGTTTCAACCAAATTTGCGCTAATCCAGGACAAGGTGGTAGAAAGAAGGGGGAACCCCAAGTGGCTGGATTGAGGGGAGGCTGGAGAGGGGGACCTTGGGACCCCAGAACCTCCCAGAATCCAAAAGCAGGATCCTGGAGAGGGGGGATCCCTAGGACCCATGGGATCCCCACCAGCCCTGAGATGGGGGACCAACCATAACCCAAGAGGGATGAGACTGGAAATGGGACACTCCTGGTGGGTTTTTTTTAATTACTCTTGATTTTGGGACATCAGGTGACTTATAGAAATGGACGTGGGTGGGAGGAATCCCCAACCCAAGGCATTCACACCTTGTTTTTCCCCAAACCAGGATTGTCCCCAAACCTTCCCAGCGTAACATCCCCTCTGTCCCACTCTGGGTGAGCTCAATCCCAAACCTGACAGTGATCCTGGTATCAATCTCACTCCACGTTTAGACACACTCACCGTTCTGTATTTATTCTCATCCCAGTTTCAGACTCGTCTATCCCAAGACCCAATCCCAACCCCAGCCCGATAGTTAATCCCATGTCTAGCCTTAACCCCAATCCCAGCGCTAATCCAAATCTCAGCCCCAACTCCAAGCCCAGCCCCAATTCCAGCCCCTTCCTAAACCTAAACCCCAAACCAAATCCCAGGTTCAGCCCTCCTGCGGGTTTGGGGGTGTCTCTGTCCCTCTGACCCCGATGATGTTTGGGTGGGGTCACAGCAGGGCTGAGAGGGACAGAGACCCCCCCGGCCTCCCCAGGTATGAGAAGGTTGGAGAGCCCCCCCAGCCCCGAGCACCCTCAGCGGTGAGAGGGACACAGAGCCCCTGGTCCCCAGCCCTGCACAGGCATTGCCTGAGGCCAGAGGGATGGAGACCCCCCGAGCATCCCCCAGGGTGAGGGGACAGAGACCCCCGAGCATCCCCTGGGCTGAGAGGGACGGAGACTGCCCTGAGTACCCCCTGGCACAGGGTATGAGAGGGAGGGAGAACCCCCCAGGCATTCTCTGGGGTGAGAATGATGGAGACTTCCTGGGGAATGGCCTGGGGTGACAGGGACAGGGAAAAACCCCCCCAAGCATCTCCCAGGGCAAGAAGAACAGAGGCTTCACAAGCATCCTCTGGGCATCAGAAGAAGTAATGTTGTTCCTTGTCAGAAATCAAAATTGACCCTAGATAAAATGCCTTGAATTTACTCTTCCAACAAGTCACTTGTGATGGAAAGGCAAATAAATCCCAAAATTTTATAAACTTACAATAGAAGCTATTTTGTGGCAAATCCAAATTCCTTTGGTCCTGCACAGCTCCAGCTCAGCTGCTGGCACATTCTAAAAAAAGAAAAGTGGAAAATAGGCCCAATACGGGTTATGAAAAGGAAGGGGAAGCTATGTGTAGCTGTCACAAAGGTGACAGGGACAAAGAGAAAAATTATTCTAACATTTGGCAAAGTCCCCCAGCCTGTGAAACAGACTTCCCCTGGAGGGGGCCAAGTGTGACATTGTCCCCTGTGTGTGTGGCCTTTTCGGGGTGGGGGTTTTACAGCTGAGCCAGTTTGGGTAAGGGGGGTGGTGTTCACCCCCTGAGCAGGGATTACCCCACTGTTTCAGGTTGCCATGCAAGATGTAACCAAATGCATGTTTTCAATCCCCAACTTCATCAACTGCTATAAACAGGTGGGGCAGTGTTCTTTATCTCTTCCATGACTCAGCCCTGATAACGCCCTCCAGGGGAGATATCTCCTGTGAATGGGCCATTGAGTGTTACTGCAGAACTGATAAAATTCCATCCTCCCATTGTGGGATGCTCCGCCCAGGGGGAGGATCCAAGCATTCCTACCTGGATATAAGCTGACACTTTGCTACACCAGGAGCAGTTTGCCTACTGAATTCCCAGAGGACAAGAACTCCATAACCACCACTGGACATCCAGAGGAAGACCAGACCCTTCTGCGGGACCACTGCTTCGACAGAGTCGTGTTCATCTCTCCAACAGGACTGCAGCCACCATTTACTGAACAACAGGGTGTCAGGTTATATCCTGACTCTGTCAGTTTAAGGCAGTGTTTCTGTATCATTGCCTTGATCCTTATTTTGTTACTGAATTGGAATTCTGGCTTAGACTCTTCCCCAGGTTTGTTTTTAAATCAGTAGAAAGCTCATTGTGCTCAACCCTTGTTTTCCTTCCTTGTTTTAGGAATATCCCATTCCTAAAACTTGGCCAGATGGCGGAAGACACCTCAAGGAAGATAAGAATGCCTCAGGACACCCAGGCAGGTGAGGAGGAAGTCAGTGCCCCTTTCCCCCTCTCTCCTGCTCCATCTCCCAGCCCAGAAAATCCCCTCGCTGCAGGACAGCCCCGCTGCCAACGCCATCCTGCCGGGGATGCACTGGGGGGATCTCCTTCCCCTTCCCTTTGCACGGAGGGAAATCCCATCCTGTGCTTGTCCTTCCTCTACCAGAGAAGGAGCTGAGGATCAAGATCAGGGACAACAAATCCCCACAGCACAACCTCGTGGAAGAGGCCGGTTTGAGTGGCTCCATGGGAAAAGAATCCAATGGGGAGGAAAAGCCCTGGAGATCCACCATGAGGAGGAGGGGCTACAAACCCAACCCAGGGTGGTCTGAAGAAGAAAGAGCCAGCCTGAGCCAGGAAGGTGGACAGAGCTTCAGCCAGAACTCGGAGCTGGTAGTCCATGAGCAGCTTCATGATGGGCAGAAGCCCCACAAGTACTTGGAGTGTGGGAAGAGCTTCAGGCAGAGCAGCACCCTGATCAGCCAGAGGATCCACGCTGGGGAATGGCCCTATGAGTGTGGGGAATGTGTGAAGGGCTTCAGCTCTAGCTCTGCCCTTGTCATACACCAACGCATCCACACGGGGGAGAGGCCCTACGAGTGTCCCCAGTGTCAGAAGAGGTTTCAGAGCAGCTCCAATCTCCTCCGGCATAAGCGGATTCACATGGATGAGAGGCCCTTGTGCTGCCCTGAGTGTGGGAAGGGCTTCAAGCACAACTCCAACCTCATCAGGCACCGGCGCATCCACACTGGGGAGAGGGAGAGGCCCTACGAGTGTCCCCAGAGTGGGAAAAGCTTCACCCAGATCTCTGTCTTAACCAGACACCAATGGAGGCACCTGTCAGGGAAGCTCTGCCAATGGCCCAATGCAGGAGGACTTTTGTGCACTGCCTCAACTTTATCCATAGTTGGAGGATCCATGTTGGGAAGAGCCCTGGTGATCCATTTTTCCTTCTGATCCATGCTAGGAAGACACCTGTCCCTTTCCCTGCCCCTACCAGTGTCATGCTGTGGCATGGAAAAACATGAGGGTCTTGCCATGGCTGTGTCATTACATTCACTCCCACCTCAGAGAATTTCCAGGTGCAGGAAAGGGACACTCTCTCTCTCTCTCTCTCTCTCTGTCCCTGAGGAGAAGGGTGTGCTTTCCAGACAGGAGGAAATACGTGGCAAGGCAGACTCAGTAAGTTGTGTTTAATTTTCCCTGTAAACAGTTTTATTTATACACTCTGTTATCAATATTGTTTCTGTTCCATTCGTTTCTTATCTCATTGTTGTTCCCAATAAATTGTTCTTATCCCAGCCTGGGATCTTTGCCTTTTGTGCTTTCCAGGGGAGGCGGGAGGGCAGTGAGGACAGCGCAGTTTTAGCAAGAGCAGAAAAAAGAAGCCCCTAGACTTCTAAGAGAGGAGTCTGGGAGTGGCTGGATCCAAGCCCACCCCCAGTCTTTCTCAAAGGTGTAAAAGATTGGACATTGGAATTGGACTTTAATGCTATTTGTCCCACAGGATTAATCATAGAATACCAGATAAATTTACATAAATACTGCTCTGATTTTTTCTGATCGTGATTAGACAGAATGGTTTATTTACACCACAGAGTAAATGAAAAAAATGAGTTATGGCTGCAGTCTTAGGTGGTCTGGACAAAACCTTCCTCGAGAGTGTCTTGTGCCAATGGGTAGGAACCACGAGAGCACCAGCACACAGACACACTGTAGAAGTCCATCCGAAAATCCTTCATTTTTTGCCTCACGATCATCATGAGAAAAGACTGCCTAAGGGTTAAAACTGCTGAGCCAGTTGGGAAAGAAAGTCTCCTGCTTATCTAGTGTGTTCACAAGTGATGTTTGCAGAACACGCCATGCTGTACTCGAAGGGGGCATTGCTGCCCTTTTCTGGGCAATTGAACTGGACTTTCTTCCAAACTCCTGACCTGGCTGGACTGAGCTCTGGGGTGGCTCCTCCCCCGCTCCATGAGAAGACCCCTCTTGCCTGTCTTCAACCACCGTGACGGACCAACAGAGATGAGAATCCCCTCATCAAGGAACCAAGAACCCCTCTGGCACCCTCATGGCACCCCCATGGCACCCCCCTGGCAACCTCCTTCCAGAGACTGGGACTGTACTCCCTCCCAACTCAGGGAGGGGGAAAAACCTAACGTACCTGTGAGCATTCGGCCATGAAAACAATGGAACTGTCTCACCCCCTCCTGCTGTTCCTATTCTTCTCCCCTCCATGGAAATCTAATTTCAGCCACCCTTCCCCCAACCAAGAACAGTATATCTACTGGGGTTCAGTTCAACTGCCCTTTGAGTACTCCCCAAGACGTGTACCAGCGAGTTTCGGTGGCGGGACCCCAAAGACATCACGTTTTGGTAGCTATACCCCATTCCCTGACCTTCTTTCCTCCCTTTTTTTTTTCCTTGTCTTACCCTTCTCTTCCCCAGATTCCCTAACCAAACGCATATTTAGCTGTGGTTATAATCAATAAAATCGCACCATGTTGATTTGTTACTGCAAAACCCCTGTGCCTTTTGTTGGTTATTTTTGCACCCAAAAATCATTCGTCACCCGTTCATTTCAGGCGGACCTTCACATAATTGGCATCACAGACAGGATTTCCAGTAGCCAGTGAGATTTTGCAGGTTCTGTGTCGTCTGTAACCTTTCGCAGACTGCACACACCAAAGCCAAATCTCACACTCGATTGAGCACACAGGCTCTGGAATTGACACAAAAGATTTTTTGGTGCAAAAGCAGGGGAAATTGTTACTGTCACTTCTGTTACTGATCTTACCGGCACGGACACTGACACTGATACTTCTCCTGATCCTGATATTGATGCTGTTATTGATATTGATATTGATATTGATATTGATACTGATGTTGTTGTTGTATTTGAGTTGAATCTGAACCTGTTACTGTTGTATTTGAGCTGAATCTGAACCTGTTACTGTTGTTACTGCTGTATTTGTGTACCTGGACTGTCTAAAAGGGAAGGGACAGACCTGAGGAAATTAAGCTGTACCTTTTAGACAGATATTGTCCCTTCACCTACACAGGGAAGTGAGGGGCAGCCCAGCGAAGGCTGAGTGGCTTTCCCCCTGTTCTGGGTTCTGGTCCCCTCACAAAGAAAACATTTGTGTGTGTGTGTGTTCATGTGACTGCGTATCTGTACTGTCTGGGAAGGAAGAGACAAATTTGAAGCAACCTCACAGAGCCTCCCAGACTGATTCTGTCTCTTCAACTACCCAGGTAAGCAAGGGGACAGTGAAAAGGCTGTGTTATTTGTGTAACTTGAGTTAACTCCCTGGTGTAGCTTTGGTCCCCTCACAAAATGACTAAAAACTTCAGTGCAAAAGGTAAAGCTGAATTTTATGCTCTGCATGCTAAATACAATGCCACACCTTCTCCGGGGGGAGAAGAATGGGCAAACTGCAATTGGTTTAACTTAGAAAATGTTATTGATAGAATATTTTCTTTGCAACATGAAACAAAATTTAAACTGGGCACAAATAAAACCATCCTCTGCTCAGTCTTGGGTGCCTGTCTCACAGCAGCCATAGAAACTCGCTTTAAGCGAAAAAGTGAGGAAAATGCTATCATAGACTCCCTCCAAAACCTAGTTGAAGTTTTGCAAAAACAATTGGATGAAGAAAGAAATGTAAATATCTTGTTACGGACTGCCCTGAGAGAGGAACATGTTAAAAATTCACAGAACTCTGATTCCTCAAAAGAAACAGAGGAGAAAGAAACTCCTCACACTAGTCAAAATTGTTCTCAAACAGAATTAACCCTGATGAAAAATTGCGGGAAACACTGCTGTAACAACATAAAACCTCTAATTAAAACAGAATGCAACTATATCAATAATGAAGATCTTAACCCACACAAAACCACTAAAGAAATCCCGTACACTGCTACTGAATTAACAAAACTTGCAAAGCAGTATGGGCTTCTCCCTCAAAAATCTGAAACAGAACACATTTGTCAAGTGTCTCTCACTGGGGGAGATCAGATTCTTTTGTCAGAACAAGGAGCTGGGGGCATGGAGTGTTCTTAACAACAGCAGACAGACACATCCCATGGTCCCTAACTCAGCACACAGCTCATTGGGCTGAGGGGCTTAACCCCTTGGGAAAAAGAGACCCTTTGGTCGGTACCCCCGACCAACTCCTGGAAAACATTCACAAATCCGGCTGCCTGCAATTGATTCATGAAAAGAAATTAATTCCTGGTTTTGAATCTCCAATCCAATCACCTGTAAAGCCTGAAATTATGACCTCTTTAACTCAAAGGCTTCTGGGAACACTTAAAACTACAGCAATTCTCCTTCAGAAAACCATAGTAGTGAGACGGAGTGGGGATCCATTTTGAATTAGGTGAAGTGCCTGGAAGAGGTGAGGGGTCTGTAGGGCCAAAGCTGAAGGAAAAGCCGCATTCCAGAGACAGCAAGGAGACAGAGAAAGAAAAACAGAAATTACCGCAAGGTCAATCTGCCCCAGACCTAGAAATTCCTCTGATAAAGAAGAATTGGTGCTAAATGTCACGCGGAATGAATATGTATGAACTTATTGTGAAACTGTATGCATATGCATTTGGAAGGGGGATAAAAGAAGACCCGAGGTCTTCAGAGGTACGCTTGCCTATTGGGGAGGCTTGCGTCCGGCGCGTGTCATAATAAAAGCATACCGGGCTTTACAGCTTTTACGAAGTTGTGAGGTTTCTTCTTTTCTCCACAAAACATTCTTGGCGAGCCAGCCAGGAGTAGGAGATACTTTCCATCTCCATCTCTGTCCCCGCAGGGGCATGGGGGGACCGACGGACTCCTAGGCGCGCCCCAGGATTTTCCTGGTGGGGCTCTGCTCGTCTCGGCTTGCCTCCTGCTGGGACAGACAAGGACCTGCTGGCCTGCGGAGGAGGATACGGTATGTACTGAGGGACCCCCGGCGGGGGAGGAAGGAGAGCAAGAGAGTAAATCACCCAGAGACGTCTGGGGTTCAGCTGATAGAGCAGCTGAAAGCTGTATTAGAGACGGGGTTCATCGTTCTGATAGAGCGGAACCATTAGAGGCTCTGGGGGTGAGCCGGGTGAACCCATGTATGTGTGTATTGGGGGGGTCATCGTTCTGATAGAGCGGAACCGCCAGCAGCTCTGGGGTGAGCTGGGTGAACCCGTGTATGCGTGTATTGGGGTTCATTGTTCTGATAGGGCAGAGCTGAACCCACGTATGTTTTCTTTGCTTGTGTGTGTGAGTGATGTCCGGACACTGTGTTGCTGTATGTTGCATTGAGTGATCAGCGCGCTGTATTTGTAATTGTGCAAGTGTATGAAGTGTATGTTGTATAAAAGAGAGTAGATCCATAGTGCTCTACTGCGCGGGGGGGAGGTCCTACCCGCCGCTGGAGAGGCTGAGTAAGCGCCGGCCGAAGCAGGCTGCGCGGGGGGGGAGGTCCTACCCGCCGCTGGAGAGGCTGAGTAAGCGCCGGCCAAAGCAGGCTGCGCAGGGGGGGAGGTCCTACCCGCCGCTGGAGAGGCTGAGTAAACGCCGGCCGAAGCAGGCTGTGGGGGTGGGGAGCGCCCGACAGAGAAAACAGAGTAAACTGTAGAAAAGTGTGGGTGAGGATGTTTATTGAATAAAGGTGGTAAATTGTGGTGTAGGTTGTGCATGCTCTCACCGTGGCTAGACGAACCCGAGGGGTTTCTCCGCCCCGGTGGTTTGGACTCGACCCCTGGGAGTTTGTGAATCCGGTGGATTATTGGATAGATAGGGGAGACGAACGAGTTCATTTAGAGGGGCTCTACCGGACTTCAGCTGGCACTCTTGTAAGTCTGGACTGGGAACAGCTTGCCATAGAGGATTTAGAGCTCCCTGTAATAAATGGAATAGCTTGCCTTTGCAGGAAATTTCGAGTAGCCTTTGAGACATCAAGGGGCTGGCGCGCTGCGTGGGTATTATTACAGTGCATAGTTTGTTGGAAATGCTGGTATTGCTGTTCTAGCAAGAGGCGGGGCACGTGCCCCAAGTGTAGATTAGAGGTTTCTGATCAAACTGATTCAAAGTCTAAGATCTTAAAGCTTCTGTGTGGGAAATCGCATCTGATACCTGCCACTTGGAGTGTGTGGGAGGAGGACTGGGAAGCTACTGTGAAGTCCTGTGAAAAGAGGTTTGGGTGGAAGCGAGAGAGGGCAAGAAGGAAATAATGGGAACTAACCAGAGCAAGGAAGTTCCACGAGCCAGCCCCTTAGGGTGTGTTATGAACAAAAATTCAGTTAATATTTTTTTCTGTGAGAAAAAGTTACCACTGCTGCTGGGCTGCTGCCTTTATTATTGTAATCACGGGTCGTTGTCGTTAATGGTTGTTTTTGTATTAGTAAAAGCCCTGGCTGGGGCGAGTTAATGGCCCTTCTCCTGAGACTGTAAGGGGTGGGGACCTTCCCAAGGCTAAGTTGTACCTTTCCCAGAATAGTGAAGACACCTGAGAGGGTGGGGGGGGTTATGCAAAGTGACTCCCAAGACCAGAATGCTTTGTGGAACCCCCGACTCCAAACCCACGGAGAAACCCCAAAAACAACGAGCCACCTAAGAGTTGAGAGACTGGAGTGATGTCTGGACGTGAGGAGCCAAGTGCTGAGCCTGCAGAGACGCGGAACACCTTCGGACCCTCTCGCCCTGACCATGGGAGTTGACCCCGGCGGTGAGACCAAGCTGACGGAATGGGAGGGGCACGATCTGACGGGAATACCACGCCCCAAAGGCTCTCAGCAAGGACTGGATTCCCCCAGCTCTGCCCCTTGCAGACAGAGCTGTGCATATCCTCCTCCTCTGAGTCGCCCTGGGAGAGACGACAGGAGACTGCAGCCCCGCCGAGCTACCCAATCCTGAGCTGATCACTTTTAATAAAGGCATTAAACAGGAGAAGAAGTCTCCTGGCCCTTGTTTATTTCAGGGTGCATCTTGGCCCACTGGAAGGAAGTCACTAGCCGGGGGGGCTCTGAGAATAAAAAGGATCTAATCCAGTACTGCACACACTGGTGGCCCTTATACAGGTTAGGGGACAGAGCAAGGTGGCCACCCACTGGAACCCTAGACTATAATACTTTACTGCAGTTAATGTTGTTTTTAAGAAGGGAAGGTAAATGGGATGAGGTCTCATATGCTGATATGTTTTTTGTTTTAAGGAATCACCAAGAGTGGCAAAAGGACTGTGGGATTAAACCACCCTCAGACCCACTGGTTGTGGAGAGTATTATTAATAATTGGTTAGCTGAGAAAGGCCACGCTGAAATAATGCCGCTGGTTAAGCTGAAGGAGAAAAGCCAGCAGTCAGCAAGCTAAAAGGAAAGGTCAGCAGTGACCTTGCTGCAACATGAGGAGAGGGAGTAGAGATTAGTCCTGAATATATCCTGAGAATATGTGAAAAGTATCAAAAGTAGAACCATAGGAATGCAGAAGTAGGCGTAGGTGCTGATATGTAACTGACCAATCCTGAGCTCAACTTTTGCAATATGTATGAAGCTCATTATGAACTGTATTTAACCCGCCGTACTGATCAATAAAATTGGGCCTGTGATGATCAAATTGATGTCTGGGTCTCCTTCCGTCGACAAATGGTGGAGAATGCGGGCATAACCGAATCTCTGCCCTTTTTCTCGGATTAAAAGAAAAAGGGATAACGCCACGGTCGAGGAAGTTGGGTTTGGGTCCTTGCAGCCGGGACGGTGCCAGAATTTGAAGCACCCTTAAGGTTCACAACGGTGACTTAAGCCAATACGTGTCGCAGGAGCCTGGAGAGCAGCAACAGCGCGCGCTGATTAATAGGTATGGATAGGCAAGCGACATATGATTTATTCGCCCCATATTTAGAGAGGCGAGGGATAAAAGGGATAGATTTAAAAAAGGAGCTACCAGGGTTATTAGCCTATGGCCATGCTAAGGGTATCTTTTCTAACCCTCATACAGTTCATGAGCTAGCAGAATGCAAGAAGTTTGGGGAAATATTGTGGGATACAGTGTTAGACGATGATAAGTCAGCAAAGAAATTAGGAAAGCTATGGCGGGTGGTGTATAACACGTTACTTCACCAGGTCTCTGAGAGAAAGGCAGCAGAAAGGGCGACAGAAGCTCATAAGAGGAATATAGGGTATGGTCGTGAGGATGATCCCCTGGCACCTTCTGTAACTAAGATACTTATGCCTAAGAGTCCCCAGCAAAGTGGTGTGGAGGATTTTTCTATAGGAGCAGTGGAACCGTCTGCACCTTTCCTGTCAGAGGGGGAGGGCGAGTCGGATGGTGGGGGTAAGAGCAAACCAGCTTTGCCTCCGCCACCAACTTCAGGCGGGTCGGATGGTGGGGGTGGGAGCAAGCCAGCTTCGCCTCCGCCACCAGCCTTGCCTCCGCCGCTTCCCCTCAGCGAGCCGGCTCCGGTTACAGCTTTGGCGGGGGGGGGGGCCCATTCCCCCGCCCGAGCCGGCTCCAGCGGGGGGGTTGATTCCTCCCCGCAGGCCGGCTCCGCTCGAGCCGGCTCCGGTTTCACTGTCAGCTCCAGCGGGGGGGCCGCTTCCCCTGCTTCCCCCGCGCGAGCCAGCCTCTGCTTCACTGCCTTCCCCGTGCGTAAACTCGGTGTCTGCACTGAAGCGCCAGCAGCATAGCACCCTTAAAGAGTCAAATCCCATCCCAGGGGCACACCGTGATCCATGGGGGGAGATGGCTAAACAGAGGAGGGAAGCTTGGGCTGCTTTGGCGAAAGAAGTAATGCAAATGGGGGATGGTGAAGCGGTGGAAATAGCCTCTAGTCTTGCATGTCCGGTAACATACACACCACACTATGATGCACAGGGGAACCTTACGCATAATATAGCAGAATATACTCCCTTAGACTGGAAGCTGTTAACTCAGCTACGTTCTACGGTTAGTCAGTTTGGAGTAAAAAGTGAACCTGTTAGGCAAATGCTAGATTATCTTTTTAATACTCAGGTTTTATGTCCTAATGATTTAAGAGGAATATTTTGGTTGATATCCACTCAGCATCAGCAGTTATTGTTTAATGCACATGACCCATTACATGGAGTAACAGTAAAGGAGCTGATGGGCTTAGAGGCATTTTTATGTACAGAGGCACAGATGATATCGGGAGAAGATAAACTTAGAGAGTCTATGTGGTTAGTGCGTGCTGCAATAGACATGGTTAAAGAGCCAGGAGGGTTACCGGTTTATATGGGCATTAAACAAGGTAGAGAAGAATCATTTGGAAATTTTATCGATAGAGTAGCTACTGCTATAGATCGGGCTGGTGTTGCAGGGCGCTATTGAAGTAGTGTGCTTTGCAAAATAGCAATCCAGCAACACAGAGAGTGTTAGCTGCTTTAGGGGCAAATTGGGCTATTGAGGAAGCATTAGAGTGAATGGCAATAATGCCAACAGTTTCACAGGCATTTATAGCAGAAGCCTTAAAGGAGTTAGGATTAGGGTTACAAAAGCAAGCATAGTCTACTCAAAATCAGGTGTTAGCTGCTCTTGCTCCTCTCCGAAGCGGCTCACTGGCAGTCACGTAAGGAGGCTCGAGACCATTCTTCAAGTGTTACTGATGCGGCAATGAGGGACAGACACAAGTAGCCGCCGTGACATCGGAGACACCAGCAGCTGCCGTGACATTGCTGCTACCTCCTGTCTGCAACCCGCAACAACAGGGAGCCTCGGCTTGGACTTATCAGCAGCAGTAGACGTCACACTAATGACGAATCGGCCTGAGAGGATACCCACTGGAGTAAAGGGCCCTCTTATATTAAATGGACAAACATGTGGAGCATTATTGCTGGGACGTTCCTCTATAACTATGTTGGGATTATTTGTTTTGCCTGGTGTTATCGATGCAGACTTTACAGGGGAAATACAAATCATGGCTTACACCCTTTATCCTCCGATTAAAATTACAAAAGGACAACGCATCGCACAATTGGTACCACTATCACAAATGACATCGGGAATGCAATCATTTACTGGGCAAACACGGGATGAAAAAGGTTTTGGTTCTACTGGTGTTACACTTTTAACTGTGGATTTACAAAATAGACCAAAGCAAAAGGTTGAAATTACTTATGGGCATCAAAGCATAAACCTTTATGGATTATTGGATACAGGACAATTGGACATTAAAACTCTACATGATGCACAGAAGTTGCTGGGAGACTTACAGTGGCTGAAGCCTATTGTGGGAATACCAAATCATTTATTAGAAACCCTACGGCCTTTGTTAAAAGGCGTGGACCCTACTACTCCTGTACACCTGACAAAGGAGCATCATCTTGCTTTGCAGCAAATTAGTAACTGTGTACAGCAAGGGTATCGACAACTCGACCACCCCATTGACCTTATTATCTGGAATAGCCCTTGCCACTTGCTTGGTGCTCTCTCTCAGTTGCAAAAGAAAACGGGGGAGATATGGGTGTTGGAATGGTTATCACCACCACTACAGCATAAGAAAACAATATATTCAAAAATGGAACAATTGGCTGCACTAATCAAAAAGGGGCGTCTCAGAATTCTTGAAGTGGATGGTAGAGAACCTGCTACTATTAGATTGCCTATGGAAAAGGAAACCTTGGACTGGTACTTGATTAATTCAAAGAATTTACAAGAAGCATTATTGATGTCACCTGCTAAAGTAGAGACTAGTAAATTAGTGCCTAGAGTTTTGCAATGGATGACAGAATGGAACTGGATCACTCGACCTTTGAGAGAAGAAAACCCCATAGAAGGAGCTATTACAGCTTTTACGGATGCAGGAAAGAAATCAAGGCGTGCTGCTGTTACCTGGCAAGAAAAGGGACAATGGAAGCATCAACTCCTCACAGCAGACCCTGCAGATAGCTTACAAACTTTGGAATTGCTAGCAGTAGTATGGGCGGTGTCCAAATTACAGGAGCCTTTAAATGTGGTCACAGACTCTATGTATGTTGCAGGAGTAGTCAAACGAATAGAGGAAGCAGCAATTAAGGAAGTGAATAATAAACGATTGTATGAGTTACTGATACAGTTAAGGAAGGCTTTACGAGAAAGAAATGCAGCATATTCTGTGATTCATATTAGGAGTCATAAGTGGTCTGAAGGTTTAGGAGAAGGGAATGAACGTGCAGATAAATTGGTTACCCTACCCATTGATAATTCTTGTCCTATTGACAAGCACACATTGGCCAGAGAAGCACATAGTAGATATCATCAAAATGCAAGAGGTTTAGCAAAACACTTTGAGCTGGGTTTGTCAGAAGCCAAGGCCATTGTCAGAGCATGTCCAACATGTAGTTATCATAACGGTGGAATAGGTCTAGGCATCGGGGTTAATCCTCGAGGTTTAGAAATAAATGAGAAATGGCAAATGGATGTTACACACATAGCCAGATTTGGTAAAGTCAAGCATGTGCACGTCACCATAGATACATACAGCCATTACATATGGGCTACGGCTCAAGCAGGAGAGAAAGCTATACATGTTATCAGACACCTGTTAAGTTGTTTCGCTGTTATGGGAGTTCCAAAGAGTATTAAAACCGATAATGGTCCAGCTTATGTAAGTGCTAGGGTTCGGAAATTTTTGAATCAGTGGTCTGTTAAGCACGTGACAGGTATTCCACACTCTCCTACTGGACAGGCAATAGTAGAAAGAGCAAACGGTACCCTTAAGCAGTATATTGAAAAACATCAAGATTTGGCAGATCCACAGGCATGTTTGGCTAAGGTTTTGTATATGATTAACCATTTATGCATTTTTGGGGAAGATGATACCCCTCCTGCAATGAAACATCATCCGAGGTCAGGTCAGGAAAATACTAAGGAAACAGAGGTGTGGGTTAAGTATAAGAACTTGAGTACAGGACTATGGGAAAAACCTGCAAAAGTATTATATTGGGGTCGGGGGTATCTTTGTGTTTCCTCACCTACAGGACCTTTGTGGGTGCCTGCTAAGTGGACTAAACCTGTTTTTGATGCAGCCTCTGGTGGATCACCTTACGGAGGAGGACAGGGAGCGACTGGGGAAGAAACTGCTTCTAGTCCTACAACCACTACTGTTACAATTGAAGGGGTACTCGGAAGCGGTGGACAGAGCACTGACACGTCGCTATCGGACGGCCCAGGAGTTGATTGGTTTTATTGACTCATTATCAACTTTTAGCTTAACGAATCCAGCGAAACTACATTGTCTTGACTGTCACAATCCACATTGTGCTGCCTGGATAGCTCTACGTTGTGGGGGTTGTGAAAGAACTTTTTGGATAGAACAATCATTATTGTGGGATTTGTGGTGTCATACTTGTGAACACGAGCACACGTGGGGTAAAAGTTGGCAAGATGAATTAGGGAGACAAACAGGGCAAAATGCATATATAGCTTTAAATCTTTATGAGTCTCCTGAACAGAAAATTCTTGCTTATTATCGATGGGAGGTACAATGTATTGTGAATAGAATTAAGGTTCAAAGTAAATCACGTATAGTTTCTATAAGGTGTAGGAAATTAGTGCCTTTAACACAGCATTCAATTGTAGGACCCTTCAAAGGGGATCCTGATAGAGCATTAGATTGCTGCATTGACAAGTTCCAAAAATTAAGTTTGCAAGTGGCAGGACCAGTGAAATCAGGAGCAGCAAGATTAAAGACAGATAAGAAAAAGAAGGCAAAAAGGGAACAGTCTCATTTGAATAAGGGTATCAGTGATTGCTAATTAATTTTCTATGATTAGAACACTTTTACAGTTGTGGGACCCTCGGGAAGATATAGTTGTTGAGGAGGATAACGAACAAGAACTACGATTACGAAATAAGATACGCCTTGTGTTAAAGAAAGACCTTGAGCTGTTAGCCTTGTATAGTAAAAAGGCTGAAGAGGCTTTGCGATCACCACCATTGAATTGGTTGCTTTGGGTTGAAGAACCAGACTTTTATACTGGTCCTTACTTATATTCACTTCCTTGTTATGTTTGCAAAAGGGATAATGATAAATGCTATGCATGGGTAGCTTTGCATTGTGCAGATTGTAATCAGGTTTATTGGTATTCACAGAGGTCAGTAGATTATTTATGGTGTAACCCTTGTTCTGGAAGGTGAATTTGAAATTATTTCTGGCTTAGAGCTCTTGAACAAAGTACTGGCCTGCCAGGACGGACAGGATTACAGCTCTTTGAGAGTGCAGAACAAGTGATTATAGCATATCTTAGGTGGAAGTTGCAGGAAAACCTTAGAATATTTGAAATTACTAAAGCCTCACGCATCATAGCAGCTCGCTGTAAAGCTGATTTGCCTTCAAACTTACCTCATACTATACCTGTGAGCAAGGATGCTGATTTAGAATTAGATCAGTATATTCAAAAATTGACTCAGCCTTACAATAGACAATCTAGCAAACCAGGGAAAAGACAGTGAAGAAAGGAAAAACAAAGCAAGCAGAAGGAAGAAAGGGAGAAGCAAAGCAAGCAAAAAGAAAAATGAGGTTTGTTCTTGTTATACTGCTCAATGCTGTAGCAAGTGAAGCAGTAGGAATAACACACTTTAGTCAACCAAGGGAAAATTTATGGGTGACACTTGCTAATCAAACTAACCAATCATCACTTTGTCTTAGTCTTGGAGGAGTCACTAACCCATTTCGAACATGCCTGGTGGGACTTCCGGTGTGGTCTCCTGGAGAATTTTGCAGTTTGATAAACAATCAAACCTTATGTATGTCTAACATGTCAAACATCACATTGCCAGTGCAACAAGGGTATACTGCAGGTCAGAGTGATGGCTATCGTCAATGCTTACTAATCCAATCACTTAACACCTCTTTGCATTCTCCTCCTGAGGAATTGGATCTTTTTGGAAGTACAAATGCCAGCGTATCTAACACTACAGCTGGTGGATGGTTTAGCTTCAGACTTTTGGGTGCTCAGAATTTAAACCAACCTAAAGAAACATGGGCCACCCTAGATTCATCCCTGAATGTGAGCGAATTCTCTCCACAGCATTACAGTCAATGTAACAGCACAAATATCACAGCACCAATGAAATTACCCACAGGAATATTTTTGATTTGTGGAGACAGGGCGTGGAATGGTATACCAGCTAAACCACAGGGTGGACCCTGTTTTTTGGGAAAATTGTCACTGTTTCACCCTAATGTGTCCTTGCTAATGCAGCTGAGTCAAAATTCAAACAGGAAAAAATGTAGCATATATGACTTAGACTGCAGCAAGATAGGAGATCCACGGTTTTGGGGCACATTCAAACAGGTGGTGGTTTCAACTATCTAGCCAGGAGGATCTGCCAATAAAGCTATGAATTTAGCAAAACAATTAGGATGCTGGGCAAGGGATGAGCTGAACAAGGCATCACAAATTCTAGACGTTAACTGCAGATGTGCAAAGTGTTAACCATGCTGTTTTGCAAAATAGAGCTGCTGTAGATTTTTTGCTCTTAGCACAAGGGCATGGATGTGAAGAGTTCGAGGGAATGTGTTGCATGAATCTGTCTGATCATTCGGTGTCCATTCACACTAAGATAAAAGAATTGCAACAGGGACTTCACAAACTTAAGGAAGAAGACGGTTTAGGAATTGACGAATGGCTTAAAGGCTTAGGACTTGGACCGTGGCTGAGGAACCTTGTGACCTATGCTATAGGCCTGCTGGGTGTAATCTTACTGGTTTTGCTTATTTTGCCTTGTATCTTTAACTGTATTCAAAACATGGTCAGCCGTACAATAGCAAAAACATGGCAAACTAATCTCCTTGCACAAGAAGAAAACGGGGGAAATGTGGAGAGTATTATTAATAATTGGTTAGCTGAGAAAGGCCACGCTGAAATAATGCCGCTGGTTAAGATGAAGGAGAAAAGCCAGCAGTCAGCAAGCTAAAAGGAAAGGTCAGCAGTGACCTTGCTGCAACATGAGGAGAGGGAGTAGAGATTAGTCCTGAATATATCCTGAGAATATGTGAAAAGTATCAAAAGTAGAACCATAGGAATGCAGAAGTAGGCGTAGGTGCTGATATGTAACTGACCAATCCTGAGCTCAACTTTTGCAATATGTATGAAGCTCATTATGAACTGTATTTAACCAGCCATACTGATCAATAAAATTGGGCCTGTGATGATCAAATTGATGTCTGGGTCTCCTTCCGTCGACAACTGGTCTTGGCCCTTGAAAAAGATAAGGCAAAGAGAGGGCAAATCAAACGCTGTTGTTCAGCATGCAGTATAGGACAACGGTGTATGAGATCAGATAAGGTCTATCATTCTGAGGAGCAAGAACGGGACACATTTGAGTGGGTGAAAGCTCCTCCAGCTCCTCCCTGGGGGGGGGACGCTGAGGCTGAAACTGAGGATGAGGAGGAAGGGAACTTCCCCAAAAAGGAGGAGGACTCAGGTGGGGAGGGCACATCTACTAGAACCCACCCTACCCGTGGGAGTCCAGTTGCATCTAGAACTAGGAGGCAAGTAGTGCTACAGGCCCCTCTGCGACAGGCAGTGGGACCAGAAGGGGCCAAATTAATGATCAAAGTGCCATTTACCACCCTTGATTTAGAAGCATGGGAAAGGATTGCGAGGAATTATCGTGTTGACCCAATACTCACTGCCAAATGCCTACAATATGTTATCAAACAACACAATCCAGACTGGGCTGACATCCAGCTACTACTAGATGCTTTCACTGAAACAGAGAAACAGCTGATCTTAAAGACAGCAGGGAATTTGGCAGAGGATTACTGTAAGGCCACACAGCTGGATGTAAAAGAACATTTCCCCCTCCAAGACCCAGAATGGGATCCTAATGTGTCGGCAGAGGTAAAGAAATTAACAGAGTATCAAGAGTGGATAGCAACAGGGGTGAAGAGCTATTCCAAAAACCATAAACTGGTCTGCCTTATATTCCCTTAAGCAGGGGCCTTCTGAGACTCCATCTGAATTTCTAGAGCGTTTAAGGGATGCTATGCATCGTCATACATCATTAGATCCAGAGTCTGAGATAGGGACAAATCAACTAGTTAATTCATTTTTGGGGCAGTCTGCTGGATATATCAGGCGTAAACTTCAGAAAATTCGGGGACCAGATGGGAGGAATCTTGAAGCCTTGTTAGAGGAAGCCTGGAGGGTATTTAGTAACCGGGAGGAAGGATATAAACAAGGAATGAAAAGGTTGGTGGCAGTGGTACAGGAGGAAAGGCAGAGGAAATACAACCAGGGACCGCCGAGACAAGGACCACCTCGGCTGGGCAGAAACCAGTATGCAATCTGCAAAAGAATTGGTCACTGGAAAGGCCAATGCCCAGAATGAAGAAGGAGTGACCAGCAGATGGCTGCACACGTACAAGACAACTGAGGAGGACCGGGGGATTCTACCCCAGCGGATCCACTGGTTATAAAAATGAGGCTGGGGGAAGAAGGGAAAAGGGTGGAATTTTTGGTTGACACAGGAGCTACATATTCAGTTTTAAATAAAGCTTTAGTACCTGTGGAAAATTATTATGTTGTAGTGCAGGGGGCAACTGGCCAGTCTGAAAGGGCATATTTTTGTAAACCTTTGAGGTATAAATTGGGAAAACAATGGGGTATTCATAAATTCTTGTACATGCCTAATTCACCAAGAGCACTCTTAGGGAGAGATTTATTGGAACAATTACAAGCAACCATTACATTCAAAAATGGGGAAATTACTCTGGAGGTAAATGATCAAAAGTACATAGAGGTATTAAGTTTAACTCTGACAGCTATTGGCATTAAGGAAGAAATTGATGAAGAAATACTAGGCCAGGTATTTCCTGGGGTGTGGGCCTCTGATGTGCCAGGGAGGGCGAAAAATGCCTCTCCCATAGTAATCAAACTCAAGGAGGGGGGCGCAACCAATGAGAATCAAGCAGTACCCCCTAAAGAAAGAGGTTAGGGAAGGAATCAGCCCAATAATCGAAAATTTTCTGTGGTTAGGATTACTGAAAGAATGCCAATCTGATTTCAATACTCCCATTTTACCTGTTCGGAAATCTGATGGGTCATACCGGATAGTACAGGATTTGAGGGCTGTCAATAAAATAACAGAAGATCTGTATCCGGTGGTAGCCAATCCATACACTTTATTAACTTGCCTAACACCTGAGCTAACCTGGTTTACTGTTTTAGATTTAAAGGATGCCTTCTTTTGCCTCCCCATCCATGAAGCCAGCCAAAAAATTTTTGCATTTGAATGGGAAAGCCCTAAAAGTGGGCGCAAAACCCAGCTCACATGGACCAGACTACCCCAAGGCTGGAAAAATTCCCCTACTTTGTTCGGGGAGCAACTTGCAAAGGATCTGGAGTCCTGGGAAGCTCCACAGGAAGAAGGAAGGCTTTTGCAGTATGTGGACGACCTTGTAGTGGCCACTCGGACGAGGGAAGCATGTGTGGCCTGGACGGTAAGCCTTTTGAATTTCCTAGGACTCCAAGGATACAGAGTATCAAAGAAAAAGGCACAGGTAGTGAGACAGAAAGTTATCTACCTGGGGTACGAGGTGAGTGCTGGGCAACGGATTTTAGGGCAGGCTCGCAAGGAAGCCATATGCCAAACCCCAAAACCCCAGACCATAAAAGAGCTCCGAACTTTCTTAGGCATGGCAGGATGGTGCCGGCTGTGGGTTTATAACTATGGACTGCTTGTCAGACCCCTCTATGCCCTGATTGCCGATGGAAGCAGAGATCTCCAGTGGACAAAAGAAGCAACATGGGCCTTTCACCAGCTGAAGAATGCTCTCATGTCAGCTCCAGCTTTGGGACTTCCAGATGTGAGTAAACCATTCTTCCTATTTTCCCATGAGAAACAGGGAATTGCCCTAGGAATACTGGCTCAGGACTTGGGTCCATACCGGAGGGCAGTTGCTTATCTCTCTAAGCAACTGGATGCAACAGCCAAAGGATGGCCAGGTTGCCTCAGAGCTGTAGCAGCAGTTGTGCTGAATATTCAAGAGGCACGCAAGTTTACCCTGGGACAAAAATTGACTGTGCTAGTGTCCCACACAGTATCTGCAGTGCTGGAAGTAAAGGGTGGCCACTGGCTCTCACCACAGAGATTTCTGAAATACCAGGCCATCATGGTAGAGCAAGATGATGTAGAGATCGTGGTGACTAATATTGTCAACCCAGCTTCCTTTCTCAGTGGAAACCAAGGAGAAGCAGTACACCACGATTGCCTGGAGACCATTGAAGCTACCTACTCCAGCTGCCCAGACTTAAAGGATACCCCTCTGGATGATGCAGAGACTTGGTTCACTGACGGGAGCAGCTATGTTACCAATGGGAAGCGACATGCTGGGTATGCAGTGACCACCTGCAGAGAGGTAATCGAGTCTGGACCCTTACCAACAGGTACCTCCATGCAGAAGGCTGAGATAATTGCCCTGACCCGTGCCTTGAAAAGGGCAAAAGGGAGGAGAATAAACATCTACACAGACTCGAGGTACGCATTCGGAGTTCTACATGCACATGGGGCCATCTGGAAGGAGAGGGGACTGCTTACCTCACAGGGAAAGAACATCAAACATGCACAAGAGATAATCCAGATGCTGGAAGCAGTTCAGCTGCCTGAAAACGTAGCAATTATGCACATTAAGGCACACCAAAAAGTGAGCTCAGAATAGGAAGAAGGAAATGAGCTGGTGGATAGAGAGGCAAAAGAAGCAGCAAAAGGTGAAGTAGCTACTGAAGGAGTCCTTATTCCAGATGGACAAATCTCCCTTGAAGGTAAGCCAGAATACAACAAGAGAGATAGGAAATTAATTGAAGATCAAAAAGGGACGTATAACCAAGAAGGGTGGGCTACCATTGAAAAGAAACTGGTAATCCCTTCCCATCTATTGTGGTCACTAGTAAGGGAGGAACACCAGAAAACGCACTGGAGAATAGATGCCCTATACACCTACCTGATTGAAAGAATTGTTGCTAGGAATTTATATGCCACTATTACTCAGGTGACCCAACAGTGTGATCTTTGCCTCCAGACTAACGCCAAAAATACCCCCAGACCGAAACTCGGTCAGATTGGGAGAGGCCATGGGCCTGGACAACAGTGGTAAATTGACTTTTCAGAACTCCCAAGGAAAGGGGGGTATCGATATTTGCTGGTATTGACAGACACATTTTCAGGGTGGCCAGAAGTGTTCCCTACCAGAACTGTCAAAGCTAGAGAGGTGACCAGAGTATTATTACAAGAAATAATACCACGCTTCGGAGTTCCAGCCACAATATTCTCAGATAGAGGATCACATTTCATTTCCAAAATAGTGCAACAGATTAGTAGCCACCTGGGCATAGACTGGGAACTTCACACCCCATACCGCTCCCAATCAAGCGGCCAGGTGGAGAAGATGAATCATTTGATTAAACAGCAAATCATAAGACTGGGGCAGGAAGCTAATCTACCTTGGCCCCAAGCTCTTCCACTAGCACCATTGCGAATTCGAACGAAACCTCGAGCTAAAGAAAAGTTAAGGCCTTTTGAAACACTCTATGGAAGACCATATGGAATACAAAAGGGAGTGTCCACCCATATTGGAGAGGTAACACTAGCCACCTACATGGTGGCCTTAAACAAACAGCTCAAGGAAATTGAGAAACATGTGGCTGGAACTCGGAGCCGGGAGTTAGATGGGCCAGTACATAACATACAACCTGGAGATTATGTATATGTTAAGTCTCTTACAGAAAAAACCTTGGAACCACAGTGGGAGGGACCATTCCAAGTGCTTCTCACCACCTTCACTGCAATCAAAATCAAGGAGCAGAACGCCTGGATTCATCACTCTCGGGTGAAGAAGACCCAGAAACCCCTTGAGGAGTGACGCCAGGAGACAATGAACTGAAACTAAAACTTACTCGGGCAAAATGAGTATATTGCGGTCGGGAGCGGCTCATATTTTAGTTTGTAGAATTGTTTTGTGTGTAATCATAACTGAAGTTTTAGAACTTGAGAGTACCTTTATTCAGAGCAATGCCGAATGGCCTTGGTCCCAGGTGTTTAATCAGTATACTGGATCCATGGGAAAACCTTCTGAGATAAAGGATTTAAACCTATCCACTGTGGTAATTCATGGAGATCAGGTATATGGGGAGCAGGAATGGCAGGAACGGAAGCTGTGGACACTTCAAGGGATTAGTGGAGAAGAGATCAAGGTAGGGTGCTGGATGATAAATGGGACGGCTTATGAGAGACCAAATGAAATTAGTGTCTCAACCTCTCCGGGTGTACATGAACGCCAGGAAATCTGTGATAGCCCAAATGAATCAGACTGCTGGTGCAATTTCACCTTAATACAGCCTGTAGAAATAACTTGCCTTTGGGCACAGGAAGATATTGGGCTTTCATTTAAATTCAAAATAGACACTACACCTTTTACCACAGCAGGACCCTATACAGACCACACCAAGACTCAAATAGTTCAGACTCAACCCAAACTTGAACCTGAGGTGTATGGAGTAGGCCCCTATGTAGTAAGGAATGTGGGTGACCAACAACTATTATTCAATCCAGAATGGTCTCTCAAACGTGTGGAGTTGATAATGCAAATTAACATCTCAAAAATCCAACCAGCCTGCTCCTCCTTCCTAAAAACTTCCTTTGGGGGCTGACAACATGGTTACAAAAACAGGCATACCTCAGGAGCAGAACAAGAAAGGATCTAACTGGCATATTAGGGACAGGATTAGGAGTTTTAAATGGAATTGATTCGGAAATACTGATGAATAAACTGGCCACTGCAGCAGGTAGCCTAACAAAATTGAAGCAACCCTTACAGTCATCTCTATTGGCATTAGGAACTAGACAGTGGCAGATTTCAAAAGTTCTGTCAAAATGGGAAACGGCCGGGGACCAAGACCACTGGCTGATAGTAGAAGCACTTGGTACAGTTCAAGATAATGTGTCTTTAGCTTTCAGTTGTATACAAGCACAGTTATGGATGCAGGCAACAGCAGCTCTGATCATACGGGAAGGGGGTGAAGGTAATTTTCCAGCTGAAATTCAGAAGATTGTGTGGGATAATGCAATTGATTTTGAAAGGAAGTTTCAATCCTGGTGGACTATGGTGAATTTCACCTATGATCCTGTTTCTAATGTGGCAACTGCCTTTGTGCTTACCATACGTAATGCCACTGTTTATGTTATCCATCCCATCATCGCCCTAGGATTAAACCATGAAAAAACAATACTCTATCCTTCAGAACATAGAGTGTGGGCACGAAAGATGAATGGAAAGTGGCAGACAGTAAACTTAGAATCCTGCATTACTAGAGAACAGATGGGATTCATTTGCGAAAGCAATACTATTAATGCTCAGGATGTGTGTTTGGACACTGAACAGAGTATTTGTGACTTCGAAGTCCATCCAGTCACTGACCAGAAAACTGTGCTCGTATATACTGGAAAAGGGTGTGTGTGTCTGAGGACTGCCTGTGCTGCAGTAAATATTGATAGCAATGATGTTATTCTGTCTAGTAGAAATCATTCTAACTTCTGTATTTGTAATTTTGTTAAGATTATCGGGTATGATTTTTCGTACTTGGCCCCAGTGACATCCCACCAGCTGATTAAAGCTAATTACATGATGTATCACAGACTACCACCTACCCCTATTGGGATGAACCTTACATTAGTGAAACAATTAATTGAGCACCAAGACTTATTGGAAATCCTGAAGGAAATCCAAGAAAGTGGAAAGAAAACCTTAATTACTGTCCAACACAATACAAAGGAGATAACCAGGGTTCTACAAAGAATAAAACAGAATATGGATCATCACTGGTGGGATGTGATCTTTGGGTGGTCACCAACTGCGAATGGAATCTTTAATAAGTTGTGTCACCCCATTGTAGTTTTACTAATATTAATTGGGATAAGTTTAGGATTATCTATTACATTGTTAATTTGGAACTGTAGAATGCTACAGCAAATAGCTGTACTAACTTCTTTGTCAAACGTACATGGTGGAGCGTTAAAAGACACTTATTGTCGTGGGGGTTTTCCTTAAGTAAAAGAATTTACTTATTTCCTAGGAAAGGGGGGAATGAGACTGAGTGGGGATCCATTTTGAATTAGGTGAAGTGCCTGGAAGAGGTGAGGGGTCTGTAGGGCCAAAGCTGAAGGAAAAGCCGCATTCCAGAGACAGCAAGGAGACAGAGAAAGAAAAACAGAAATGACCACAAGGTCGATTTGCCCCAGACCTAGAAATTCCTCTGATAAAGAAGAATTGGTGCTAAATGTCACACGGAATGAATATGTATGAACTTATTGTGAAACTGTATGCATATGCATTTGGAAGGGGGATAAAAGAAGACCCGAGGTCTTCAGAGGTACGCTTGCCTATTGGGGAGGCTTGCGTCCGGCGCGCGTCATAATAAAAGCATACCGGGCTTTACAACTTTTACGAAGTTGTGAGGTTTCTTCTTTTCTCCACAAAACAGTAGCTCTGTCTCCTATAGAAAGACCAGATAAATTTCTTAGTAACCAGAATGACCCTTTTGTTCTCCTTTATGACTTGCTGAGAAAAAGAATAAAATGGGATTGGACTTCTTCTCAGAAAGAAACATTGCAATTGCTGATTCTTGAAGTGACAGCTCACCAAGCACTGGACCCTATCCATCCTACAGACCCCTTTCAGTTGGAGTGGGGATTTGCCTCCTCACAACTTTCAGTCCACATTTGGCAGCAGGGTCCTGAGGGTCTGAACAAGCCTGTTGCTTTTTATTCCTGTGGTTTCAAAGATGCTGAGAAAAGGTACACTACCTGGGAAGGGGGGGTGTTTGTGGTTGGCTTGGCTCTCAGGGAAGTAGAGGAGAACTGGGCAATCCAAGAAACTGGCAGCTTGGGTAGCAGCCAAAATAAACCTGCCTCTGTGACTAAAGCAACCCCTCCTCTCTCCCCCGCTTCTGCTAACAGAGAGGAACAGGACAATGCCCAGGTTGGGGAACTGTTAACTGTTTGGAGTATTTTCCAAAGTGAGGGACAGAATTACTTTCTTGTCTGTATTAACACCAAGTCCTATGCTATGTTTATATTTGGGTTGCTCCAGGCTGATGCTTTTAAAAGAACTACAGGAGATAATACTGTTAAAGCAATGCAGGGATGGTTTGGGATTTTCCTAAACCCACAGGAAATTCAATCTGGTAATGTTTCTCACTTTACTGTCAAAAGTGTGCAGGATTGGGCAGAAGGTGAAAAGATTAAATGGACTTCTCATACCTCTTACTATAGATGGGGGGTAAATGAGTGTTCCAAAATCAATGCTTTTTGCCAGACAGCTCCAAGCACAATTCCTTCACTACAGGGACCAGATGATCTCAAGAACCCAGGACATTACCCTGGACAACCTGTTTTTGGTGGACTCCCTGCTGCTGCAGGGGAAGTACCACTGCTGTTCAAAACCTCTCTGACAATTCCATTATTCTAAATTTTTCTGCCTATTAGTGGCAGAGTCTGTTGTGTTTGCTTTTTCAGAAGAACTCCGAGGGACATGAGAACCTGATAAACCATGATAACACTAATGATGAACAACAGAAATAATGTTTTCCCTTCCTTTATGGTAACACCAGGTGATGATATTACACATAACATGTAAATTAATTGAACTTGAATAAATTGGCTGTCACAATTAGAGATTTGATCAAATTACAGCAACCACTGCAGTCATTCTTATTGGCTTTTGTGAACACACCAGTGGCTGCTATCAAACATATTAAATGATCAGAAATTGATAATTGATGCACTTTGTGCTACACAAAACAATGTTTCTTTGGCTCTCAGCTGTATTCAGGCACAATTATGGATGCAGTCAGTTGCTGCCTCAATTATTAAGAGAAGATGAAGAAGGCACTTTTCCTACTGAAATTCGGAAAATAATTTGGGACAGTGCCACTGACTCTGAAAGAGAATTCCAATCCTGGTGGAACCTAGTGAATTTTGACCTCTGATACCATTTTAAATACAGCCACAGTTTTTGTGTTAACCATACGCAATGCCTCAGTACATTTGATTTTCCTTGTTATAGCATTAGAACTGAATTACAATGGAGCCATTCTCTATTTTTTCTGAACACAGAGAATGGGCCCGTCAAATTGGTAAGAAATGGTAAACTATTAATTTGGAATCTTGTATTGCCCGAGAACAACAAGGGCTCATTTGTGAAAGCAATGCAATCATAGCTCAAGACATTTGTTAAGATACAGAGCAAAATATCTGTCATTTTGAGATTTGTCCTAGTGGGGCTTTTGAAACAGTTCTTATATACATAGGCGATAGATGTGAATGCTTTAGAACTATTTGTGATTTTGTGCTCATATAAAATGTTATAGTAGATAATAAAAATAATTTCAATTTCTGTGCTTGTAACTTTACTAAGATAGTAGGATGCGATTTCTCTTATGAAGCTCCAGTTACTTCTCACCACCTACTGCAATCCAACTACACACTGATCCAGAAGCTGATGCCCACTCCTATCAGAATGAACCTCACCTTCGTGAGACAACTATTGCTCCATCAAGAGCTGGTTGATATCCTCAAGAAAATCAAGGAGAAGACCCTGGTGACTGTTCATCACAACATGAGACAAATACACCGGGTTATGGAGAGGGTAAAGCAGGATGCTGAGCACAGGTGGTGGGATACTCTCTTTGGGTGGTCACCTACTGACACAGGTGTTCTGAACAGTGTGTGCCATCCAATTGTTGTTCTTTTGATCCCAGTTACGCTTGGCTTTATTGTGTCAGCAGCCCTATTCATTTTGAATTGGAGAATGATGAAAAAGCTTAAGAGACTGTCAGCTGTAGTCAATGCACACCGCTTAGCTGGTGTACTCGATACAATAGATGTCCCCAAAACACTTGATACGAAACAGTTATGAATCAAGCATATGTGCTTTAGAACAACTTCTTAAATATCAAGTATTATTTACAGAAAGTTACTTTAATTTTTAGAAAATAATTTTAAAAGATGATGATTATATTATGATTTGTTTGTTGCTTTGATTATTTGTGATTTGTTGTAATATTTTGAAATTGTTAAACAAATGATATTGCTTTAATTGATTAATATTTTTTTAAATTGTTAAAATTAATCATAATTTTTTTTGAAATTGTTATAAGAGATGACCACATGTGAAATTGTTATGATGATCAATATTAATTATGTTTATGTTTGTTGGTTCCCTTTTTCCCTCTTTCTTTTCCTTCTCTTCCCCTTTTATCCCCTCTTTCCTGTCATCCCTACTTTTCCGGGGTTATGCTACTGACGTGCAATGAGTCTCGAAGACACTCTAGAGCTCTGCTGATGAAGATTCCTCAAGACAATCATGAGTCACGGGGTCGTGTAGAAGTCCATCCGAAAATCCTTCATTTTTTGCCTCACGATCGTCATGAGAAAAGACTGCTGAAGGGTTAAAACTGCTGAGCCAGTTGGGAAAGAAAGTCTCCAGCTTATCTAGTGTGTTCACAAGTGATGTTTGCAGAACACGCCATGCTGTACTCGAAGGGGGCATGCTGCCCTTTTCTGGACAATTGAACTGGACTTTCTTCCAAACTCCTGACCTGGCTGGACTGAGCTCTGGGGTGGCTCCTCCCCCGCTCCATGAGAAGACCCCTCTTGCCTGTCTTCAACCACCGTGACGGACCAACAGAGATGAGAATCCCCTCATCAAGGAACCAAGAACCCCTCTGGCACCCTCATGGCACCCCCATGGCACCCCCCTGGCAACCTCCTTCCAGAGACTGGGACTGTACTCCCTCCCAGCTCAGGGAGGGGGAAAAACCTAACGTACCTGTGAGCATTCGGCCATGAAAACAATGGAACTGTCTCACCCCCTCCTGCTGTTCCTATTCTTCTCCCCTCCATGGAAACCTAATTTCAGCCACCCTTCCCCCAACCAAAACAGTATATATATTGGGGTTCGGTTCAACTGCCCTTTGAGTACTCCCCAAGACGTGTACCAGCGAGTTTCGGTGACGGGACCCCGAAGACATCACGTTTTGGTAGCTATACCCCATTCCCTGACCTTCTTTTCTCCCTTTTTTTCCTTGTCTTACCCTTCTCTTCCCCGGATCCCTTAACCAAACGCATATTTAGCTGTGGTTATAATCAATAAAATCGCACCATGTTGATTTGTTACTGCAAAACCCCTGTGCCTTTTGTTGGTTATTTTTGCACCCAAAAATCATTAGTCACCCATTTATTTCGGGCGGACCTTCACACACACACACAGATACACACACACACACACACACACACACACACAGAGAGAGAGAGAGAAATGCTGAAAGTGTCCAGAGGCCAAAGAGAAAGGATTGTCCAGGGCATAAATGGAGGGAAAGAGGGTGCAATGGAGAGCACCAGGTATCCTGAGGGCTCAGGGGTGGTACAGTGGGAAGGGACCAGTGGGAAATGCCAGGGTAGATGGACAGGGTTACACACCAATGGGAAGGGAGAACTTGCCAGAACATGAACATGTAAGTGTAAAAGGGGTAGAGAAGGCCAATGGAGAGGACAGGACTGGGACAAATTAACATAGTGCTGCAGACCACCATGGGGAAGCCTTTTTTCTCACCCTGAGCTGTGAGGAGTGCCCAGAGCCTGTGTCTTTCCAGGGCATTGCTACTGCCTTTTCCCTGGTAGGCTCACAGGTTTGCACAGTTGTGCAGTGTCACAATGATCTCCTTGGTTCTGCAGTCCTGCTGTGGCTGCTGTGTAACAATGGACCTGTGATACCATGAGGCTCCATAGTGTCACCATGGTCCCTTTGGTTGCACAAGGCCCTGCTGGGACATGATGGACCCTTGGTTGCATGAGGTGCCTGGGCTCCCACAGCCCCTCACAGACCCCTATGGCCTCTCAGAGTTCCCCATGGCCCCTCATGGCCTCTCAAGGCCCTTAATGGCACCTCATGACGGCCCCTCAGAGCCCCTCATAGCCCCAGGCGCAGGGCTCCTCCAAGAGGAGAAGGGGTCGGGCCCTGCTTGTTCTCCTTTCATTTCAGTCCCTTCACAGCCATGAGTGCAAAAAGGCTGAAATGGAGCCTTTCCCCGGCGTTTCCTTCGGGGTTAACTGTGGGCTGAAGCTCTGTGCTGGCGCTGGCCCCAGCGCCACCATCCCTGCAGCCGCCAGGCCTTTGCTGTCCCTCCGTGTCCGTTCCCTGTCCCCGAGTCCTGCCCGGCTCTGGCAGCAGCAGCAGCCGCAGCGCAGGGGGCGCTGGCCCGGCCCAGCCGGGGCTCCCGGCCAGGAGCAGCAGCAGCACTGGCCCCTTCCCGCCTGCTCCTGCCTTGGCTCCCAAGGGCTTTTCCCAGCTGAACTCTGGGGCAGAGCAACCAGCACCCACACACAGCCCTGACTGCTCAGGGCCTGCCTGTGCTGCCCTGAGCCAGCCCTCAGAGGAAGAAAGGATCAGGTTCCAGCGCTGTTTTCAGCTCTGTTTGACTCACCCTGAGGTGACAGCAGGAGGCTGCTGGTGCCTTTGCCTTGGGAATTGGGGATCATGACTGCTCTTGGCCCTCTTCTGCTTGCCACCTGAATTTTATCCATAAAACTGCAAGTGCCTCTTTCAGTTGGTGCTATCCATGGTGCTTTCATGACAGTGAAGTCAGTATTTTTGTCACAGGCATAAAGATCAGCAGATACTGGAATGTCCACCAGCCCCTGAGCACTAAAGTGAGGGGAATTAAAGCCGCACAGGCCACATTTGCAGTGCTCAAACGGAGCCCTGTTGCTGGCACTGTTGAAATAGAATAAACTGACAGAGGCCATCACAGAAATTGCCTCCGCAGTGTGGAATTAAACTAAAAAATCCACCAGGAGAAACAGAAACCAGAACTTCTCGACTCACTTCATTGCTCCTTCCCAGCAGCAGGAAATGCAGATGCCCAGAGGTGTTTTGCACTGCTGCTGCCCCCAGTTTGAGCCCAGGCTCTGCCCAGTCCCAGCGGGAACCTGAGCCCAGCCCAGGCAGCTCAGCGCACACGGGGCCAGGTCCAGAGCCCCGGCACGGCTGCCCATTGCGGGGCAACGGCGCAGATGGAATGTCCTGCGGCCAAACCTCCTGCTCCAGCCTTCTCCCCCTCCTCCTCTCCCAGCACAGCACAAATTCCAGCTTGGAGGAGGCTTCCCCAGAGAGGGCTCTGGCTCCTGTTCCAGCCTGAATGTCCCTGCAGAGGAACAGGGCATCTTTCAGGCACTTGCACAAGCCCAGGCTTCTCACTTCATCAGGAATCTGGGATGCAGATGGCCTTGCTAAGAAAGCCAAAAGCCAAGGGAATGGATTATAGATTACTGAAAAAAAAAGTCACCCATCTTTCAGGCAAAGTTTACCAAGTCATTTCCTGCATTTCTTCTTTTCAGATTCTTTCAGTTGGCTACTCTGGGAAGTCCAGCTTGTACTGGTGCTAATCATGAACTGATTGTGCTCTTGATTTATGCAGCAAGACACCAAATGTGGAATCATCTATATGGAGCTGTTATGAATGATCAGTCAAAAGCCAAATTATAAAAAATGTGAAAAGATTTCTGTATCTTTTTCCGCGACTAAAATATGGTCTTCAAAACCACCAAAGCCAAAGAGACAGTGTCGAGCCCGGGTTCGGTGCTGGGTGAACCTGGATACCACCTCTATTGCATCGGACCCTCCACCATTCACGAGAGCTGCTTCTTGTAGGGATGCTTTATATAGTTTATTATGCCTGAGCGAAGAAGTCCCAGTTTCTTTTGTAACTGCATATTCATAGTTGGTTCTTGCAGTGTGCAGAGCTGGACAATCGCCATTTCCTTGTTGATAGCCAGCGCTGATCAGATTCAGGGAAGTCACGTATTCACAGGTATCTTTCTGGCGACTTTGGCTATCTTGATCGATGTTATCAACAGGGCAATGATCGCTCTTAGGCGTCTTCCCATGACTCGGGATAATGGTGATCATTGCGCTGGGTGTGTCTATTCTTGGGCTAAAGTTCTGATCGTTATCTGACCACCTTCAGGAATTTCGGAATTTGAATAGACTCCTGCCTCTCAGGTTGCTTGTGATCAGAGACTTGGTTGGATTTTGCAGTCTTTATATGAAATACATGCTTTTATAGCATTAATTATTTCCCAACATATATTACAACACCACTACAATCTCACAGAAGAAGGCAATCATACAGATCAGTATATGGTCAAATTGCCCCTTAATTCTCATAAAGTCCATCTACTCTGCATACGCTTACTTTGTATTTTTGTTTCTCAGTCATCACAGAACTGAGAGCTGCAAGAAAAAGAGAAAGAAATATGAAAAGTCCTTGGGTAAGGGAAATACTGGACTGTCAGGAACTAAAAATAGTTGATAGCATCTGTATCAGGCAATTTTTTTTACTCTCTACCAGTGTCCATTTCAGGCATCCTGTTAGCATAACTTAGGATTTTGCAGCTAAATGCAATGGGCTGCAATTTGAGAGGCCTACAAGAAAAAAAACTTACCAGACTTTTTTCCCCTCTGAGTGACAGGTGCAGATTACAAAATGAAAGGGCCTACAGACATTTAAAATTTTCTAATTTTAGAAAAATATAGTATTAGCATCAGATTCCAAGGGCATAGAGATATAGGAGCAGCAAAGAAATGCTCCCAGAAATGTTTTCTAGCCTGAAGAGACAAGCTAGCTACAGGAACAAGAGAGAGCCACTTCCTTTAAAATGTGTGAATTACTGAATGCAAGAGCCATTGGCCCTTTCAGCTTCTGTTTTTAACAAAAAGTAAGCTATTAACTTGTGTTTATGAAGACTTTAGTTGGACTTCAATGTTTTTGGGACAGCTTCTGAGCAAAATACGAAGAAACTACATTACATATTAGTAAATGCAGCATTTAGAATAACAACTAAATAGTCCTACCTCATGTTCAGTTCTTCATGTGATCAAGTCCATGAAATGCAGTACTTAATCCAGTTAAATCCCACCTACACCTCAGATTTGCCTGCGTAACTGATATTTTCCACTCCACTCCCTATCCCTTCTGTCACCACAGGCCTCAAGCCCTCAGCCAGGCACAAGCCAACTTCTCACCTCAACTGCTGTTAGCAATTACCAAGCACCTGTTGGTAATTACCTGAGCACCTGCCCCACCCACAGCAGCTGTAGGTCCCTGGCTGCTGGGAGAACAGGTCTGAAGTGCAGACCCCAACACCACTGCCCCCCCACCAAAAAAAAAAAAAAAAAAAAAAATTAAAACTTTTCTAAATAATTTGAGACTAGTAAAAGATCAGGACATGGAGAGACTTGTTTATCCTCTTTAGGCCAATCAAGAAAATGTTTATAGCCTTCTCTGGAAAGGGAAGACTGGGGGGGTTTTCTTGAAGGAGAAGCATGTTTTATCAGCCCAGTTTTCTTCCTCATTTGTTCCTGCTCCCCATGAGGCCATTCACTAGGCATATATATGTAAATATCTATGTCTGAAAACACATCTACAGGAGTGCATGACTTACACTGGTGTAATTTAAAGCATAGTTTTTATTGTACAAAAATGCAAAAATCTGTTCTAGGAGAGGCACATCTTGTGGAGCTGTAAGGACCCTGACAGCACATCTGCTACCAAAGCAACAACTCCTGCTCTGCAGTGGCTCAAGTGGGCTGAGATGGAAGTGTTTCTTCATCAATGCATAAACCACAACAAAGTAGTGGTGACAAGCCTTTTTTCCAAGTCTGACTGAAGGTTTGGGAAGCGGGTCTGCCGGCAGAGGGCACACAGAAGCATGACACATTTGCCTACTGTGCACCTACAATTTCTACACCATCATATCACTACTCAGTCACTGAGCAAGCTGACAGTGTATGACAGGTTATCCATCCTGCACAGAAAGTCACAGAGAGAAGAAGAGAGGAAGAAAACACAGAAGATGACAATGCAAATGAAGTTGAAGAAATGTGGCAAGGATTGAGCATTAAGGGACAGAAATAAGAAGAGACCATACCCTTGAACTGTAAAGTCCTGTCAGGAAACTGCAAGTACTTGCATATTTGAGTTCACCACCCAGACTTGCATGCTTCTCCACATTACCATTATTTCAAAAATTTTGCTTCCTGGACAAGCTGCCAGGTCTCCAGTACCAGTCCTAGCTCCCTTCCAGCAGTCTGCATCTGAGGAGGGAGTTGAAAATAGATCAGGGCTTACCTTTTACACTGTAAGCATTCAAGACAGCTAAAGAACTTTGAGGAAAAAGGCCATACTGAGTGCCCAGGACAAAGAGATCTTAAGAAATTGGAAGAAAGAAGTATTGATTGAGGGTCACAGTTATGTTGAGGTTTAACCTTTCAAAGGTTTGTTGCTTTTCTACTGAAAACTGCAGGTGAGAAAGCCTAGGCAGAAAAGGGACGGAGAAGCTATGTGAACAAACCCATAGTTGTACACAAGGACAGAAGCAGATTTCTTCTTCACCAGGCTGAAGAGAGTGGTTTTATTATTCGAAAAACAAAAGCCAAACTACCCCAAGTCAAATATATATTGTCCCACTACATTTAGACATTACAACAATAAAAATGCTCTATAAAACTACTGCAGTAAATTAGTCAGTTAGGAACAATAAACAGGGCACATGTTAATAGTATCCATATCTATCTTTGGAAAGATGAGCAATTACAATCTGCATCCCAGCTCATGCTCAGTATTTACTACAATCTCAAATAACAATAAAGTCAAACAAAACAGATGACTGATGTTCTTACCTTCTGCTTTCCAAACAGAGTTTTAAAAGAAAGTTTATTACAAAATCAGTCTCAAGTATGTTCAAGGCCTTGGAAGCTCTCTAAGCTTAATTAACAACAGAAAAAAAACTATATCTTTATAACAAAGTTATAAAGATCACAACTTTAACATCACACATATAGAATCCTTCAAATATAGAATCCTTTGCCTTCAAATGCCATTGCCCTTTCTGCCTCAACTAGAAGTGTCACAGATGTACCAAAACGGGTCAGTGTGCTGGCCAAAGGCAGTGTGCTCTGGAGATGATGAATGAACAGTCTTCCCAACTTTCAAAGCACATTGAGAAAAACAACAATCCCTTCTTTTTAAATTTGAACAGTTTAGTAGCAATAAAATGGTTATTAAGATAGTAATAGAAGTTAGAATAATAAGAATTTGGACGATCAGAGTCAGAACAGTAAAGGACAATAAAAGCAAAGGCATACAGACAGTCCTGGTGCCTCCTGGGCAATTATGCCCTGAAAGCACACAGGCTAGCAAAGGATTAGACCTTAAAAGCAATAGCCTGTTGCATATTCATATATCTCACACATGATGCATAAATTCTTTTCAAACAAAGGGTGTTCTCTGCCTTTTGTCAAGTTCTCCCCGTTAATCCTGTTGGCTCCTCAAAGCTGGGAAGGAGGTGGAAGAAAGTTGGTCTTTTCCTGTCGCAGACATTTCTTCACAGAAATCCTTCCTTTCAGATTTCTGCATCTTCGGGAGGCCAGAGGCCCCCGAAGAGAAGGTAAACAATTATTATCAGCTGCTGTGGAATGCAACAGGGACACCTTGATTGGCTCATTTCCTATGTTTATAATTAAGGGCCAATCACCAGGGCAAGTGAGGGGACTGAGTCCCTGGACACAACTTTGTTTTGGATTCTTTTCTATCTCGTCTTAGCTTAGCTAGCAGCTCTGCAAACCTCTCTCTTATTCTATTTAGTATAACTATAATGTATTATATCATATATTAATAAATCAAGCCTTCTGATTCAAGAAACAAGATTCACCGTCTCTCTCTCACCAGCAGCGGCCCACTCAGGTCGCTGTAATATCTGGTGACCCCTCGTGTCAGAGCAAAAATTAATCTGATAAGACCAGAGGAGCAAAATTGCTGCACTGGGTAAAAATCCTGTATGTGTAGAATTTGAGGGTTGCTTTGAAGTGACCTCAGAAAGTGGATTCAAGCCAGGAGCTGAAGAACCGAAGATCCTGATTTGGACAGAGTTCACAGCCAAGGCTGACCACAAAGAGAATCCTTCTTCTGGAAAACCATCAGGAAAGATGATGGAAAAGAGCAGCAGACCTGTGGAGCTGGCCAGAGCAAGCTGGACTCTTTCAAAAGGTACTGTTCACTTTTCTATCCCTGATGAACCAGCCCTTCGTAGCTTGTGGCTTTTCGTATGGCAGACACATGCCTTGCCAGAAGAGATTCAATTCTCCCCTTCAGAGGAGAAGATAATAGCCCTCTGGAAACATTGGTGCAGGGAAGACGGTTTCTTTTTGTCAAAAACAGATATCTATGGATTCTTTCGATGGGCAAAGCTTTTTGGGTTCTTTGCTGATGTCTTATATGCTTTAGATGCTTTTGTCTGGGAGTGCATGGACTCGATTATCCAGTGCGTCTACCTGGAGGGACGCGTGTTGCCTTCCATCTACCCAGCATTTATAAAGCTTTTCCCAGTCCTGAAATGCAGAGCAGCTTGTTTTCAGTGGATCTCTAATTGTTATGGCCAAGCTCCGTTTCCACCACCTTTGGCAGAAGACGCGGTGGGGGAGGACATTTTTCTTCCCAGCCCCCCCTGCTTCACGGCGGGGGGGGGGCGAAACTTCGCGGCGTGAAGAAGTTTTTTTTACTCTTGCTCCGGAGCATGCTCAGATGGAGTGTTCTCCTCCCCCCCCTTCTCTCTCTCCGGGGGGATGGGAGCGGCCGCTCAAGCCGGCGCCGGCCTCTCAGACTCCGCCTTCAGATATGGGGGCGGCACCGGTCTCCGAGGTTTCCTCCACGCCCCTGCTAGAGCCGTCACTCCAGGAGATCCCGTCTCCGCCTCTCCAGGAGGTCCCGCCCGCGGTTGCACCGGCCTCCCTGCCCCCGCCAGAGCCTGTGTCGGAGAAGGCCGAAGAGACAGCACTTCCGTCGATTGACCTGTTGCTAAGCAACGGCGACGCTCCGCTGTCTCTCCCAGCTCCGCTGCTGCCGGTTTGCACTGCGACGGCGACTGCGACTGCGCCTCCGCAGAGGACCCCAGAGTCAGCAGCAGAAAACGGAGTTGAACCTGCGGGACCCTCGAAGCAGCCCGTGGCTGATCCCACGCTCAGCGCGGTTCCCCCCCCGGTTCCGGCTCCCTCCCCGGTTCCGGCTCCGTCCCTGCTGCTTCCACGGGACGTCCCAGCAGCCGCCCTGGAGGCTGGTCTCTCCTTCAGTGGAGCAGGGGCTGCCCGCCAGCTCACTCTTGCGGCAGTCCGGCTGCCGGCTTTCAAGCTCGGTGGTTTGGGGGGTGGTTTTTTCGGGGATTGTCCCATGGAGGCCGCCGCCCCTCTTGTGCCCTAGCGGCGAGGGGGAGGGGGCTCCCGAAAGTTTTGCCTTTGGTCCCCAGCGCAGTGGGGGTGGTGCCGTGATGCTGTGGGAAACAAACATTCCCAGACCCGAGATGAAGATTCTCGGGGCAGCTTCTATTTCCCTGCTGCTGGCATGCCTCAGTGGTTTAGGGGAAAGGAAGCGTCTCACTACCCGTGCTGCCATTGTGCTGGCAACAAGGTTCAGGCCTGCAGGAATGCAGAGCCTTCCTCATGGGTTTGGCCTGGGATGCTGGGCTCAGGAAATTCCTGGGCCGGGCCCACTGCGAGGCCTCTTGACGTTTTTGGGGATTCTGGTTTGTCCTACCGGTCCGGGTCCCCCTGTGTGAGCCAGTTTTGGGGTTCCTGGTCCAGTATGGGCCAGGGCCCCCAGGGCCTTTCCTTCTCTGGCCTTGCTCTGCTCGGCTGCTGCTCTTTTGCTTTTCGATCAAAAAAAAAAAAATTTTAAAAAATAAATAAAAAAGATTGAAAATACTGGGCAGCAGCTCTGAAGCACTGAAGCACTGAAAGGCCAGCAGAAAGGACATTTCAAAATTGTTCAAATTGTTTTAAATTATTTAAAATTGTGTTATGCTGTTTCAGGACAAAAAAGGGCTCTAAGGACTCTCAGATGTCCAAAAGAAACAACTTCATCTGATGGACTGTTCCTGAAACTCAGCTGCATGGACTTGAATTCTCTTTGCATTGTTTCTTGCAATTTTCTTATATTGTAGGATTGTTTTAGTGAATTATTAGTATTCTATATTTTATAGGTGAAGGAATTTCCTGTTCATTCCACATCAGCATTTTTCTTTTATTTTTATACAATTTAGAAAGGTGAGATGTCGCAGACATTTCTTCACAGAAATCCTTCCTTTCAGATTTCTGCATCTTCGGGAGGCCAGAGGCCCCCGAAGAGAAGGTAAACAATTATTATCAGCTGCTGTGGAATGCAACAGGGACACCTTGATTGGCTCATTTCCTATGTTTATAATTAAGGGCCAATCACCAGGGCAAGTGAGGGGACTGAGTCCCTGGACACAACTTTGTTTTGGATTCTTTTCTATCTCAGCTTAGCTAGCAGCTCTGCAAACCTCTCTCTTATTCTATTTAGTATAACTATAATGTATTATATCATATATTAATAAATCAAGCCTTCTGATTCAAGAAACAAGATTCACCGTCTCTCTCTCACCAGCAGCGGCCCACTCAGGTCGCTGTAATATTTTCCAATAAGGACGCAAGAATTCTTCTCTTGTGGCTTTAGGTGTCCTGTTACTGTCATCTCTGGGCAAAGAATTTCTTGATTACCCCATCCCTTTCTTGAGCTAGTTAAAAAAGTATCTTACATCGCATAGCTCATGTTTTACATCATGTTATAACCTAAAACTATATTTACCACTGAAATAATTACCAATATAGCTGGACGGGACGTACATGAGCTTGTCTGGCCCTTGCTGCCTGACCAAATAGCAGCAACTGTGGAATTTTACCCCAGAGACACTTTTGGCTAGCTGGGTGCTGCAGCTGGGTGCTGCAGCTGGGTGCTTGGAGGCAAGTCCAGGCATGCAGGAGCTCAGGTTTACCTTTGGTGGAGAAGCTTTAAGGCGAGGTGAAGGAAAGGAGTTGGTTCTGATGGAGGGTTTCTATCCAGAGCTTTATTCCTGCCCCACAGGCCCCTGAATCCAGCAAGGGCTCCAGGAGAACTCCCAACCGCATGGTTTGCTTGCCCTTTTACCCGGGGCAGAGGGGCAGGGAAGGAACACGGGGACCACCAACCAGGTACGGGCAGGGAAGTCTCAAGGGACAGAGGACACCTGGATGGCCCAATGTCCTTCCAGGAGGGGAGGGCATCTTTTGAATTCTGCCAATCACTCAACGCCCTTCTGGAATGCCAGGATTGACAGACAGCGCTCAGCAGGGGTCAGGGTGTGGAAAGGAGGGATGATTGACACACCTGGCAGGGAATTATCAGGGAGGAACCTGGGGTATCTGAGGCAAACCATGACACCACACCGCAACATACCACACTACTTAAAAAAAATACAGTACTACTAACTAAGACAACATAACAAATATAGTATATTAATTTATGTGTGTGTATATATATATATATATATATATATATATATAAATTTTAATATCTGTGAAGAGCCTGTCCTGTAATATGTACTTTTCACAACACCAAAGAAGCCATTGCACCTTTAAGAGACAGCTGACAACTCAGAAGGAAATGTACAGCTTGTTCACAGGGTGAGAAAGAAAGGATTCTTCCAGATGAGTTAAAGTTTCAGAAACTTTATTTATTTACAATCCTACTCTATAATCCTGTAGGGTGGTATTTACAGAAAAATGGACAGGCACTAAATGAACCAGCCTAACCTTCTGGAGCTAACTAAACTAACTAACCTTCTAGGACTAAATCAGGTTTTTAATAAAGCTGCATTCAACTTTGTGGATAAAAAGGTGATGTTGCGAGCAGAAAGAAGAAGCAGAAAAGTTGCTGACAGACAAAGGGGTAGCAACCCAAATAAAATGACCCTTACAGCATCTACCAATTAGATTAAGAAAAAGATGCAACCAAAAAATGCATGACTACAGAAAGCTATAGGATAGGAACTAATTATAAACTATGTTTAGAAGCACAATAAATGGCTTCTCCTTGATTCACATTAAATTGTGCAGAGTCTTTTTTTTTTCTCCACATAGTCCTACTCTAAATCCTACTCTAAATCCTACTGTACTGTCCTACTCTACAATCCTACTCTAAGATGGCTATGGAGAAAATGGTCCTGATATGATTATAGCACTGTTTGCTTCTCCATCCTCCTCTTCACTGAGATGATGAGTGGTGCCAGGGTGAATGCAGCCTCGGCTGATGTTACAAATGGATGCTGTTCACAAAAAAACCCCAAAAAACAAAAAAACGAATACAAAAACAAAAACAAAAAAGAAAACAAAACACAAACAAAAACCCAAAACCAAACCAAAACAAATAAACCCAAAACAAACAACAAACCAAACAACAAAAAGACAAAGAACAGTGAACAGTGAACCATTACTTTTCAAGCTCAGTGCTTTACAGGCTCAGTTGGGATTGCTCTGGGTCCTAAAAAGACCCAGAAAGAGGAGCAGTGGGACCATCTGCTACCCAGCCGTCATGTGCAGGACCCTGCATCACAGGCAAACCTGGCCCAGAATCCCAGTCATCCATTTATTCAGGTTTCTTTATCTTGTTGGGATTTTTGCCCTGCCAGTGATCTAGAAATGGTGCTTTCTGTCCCTGGGTTTCCTTCCTTTCAAGAAACTCCAATGGCTCACATGGGTCCCTGCCTTTGAAAGACAGGCACTGTGCTGATTCCCACAGGGACAGAAAGCAGTGTCTACCTTTCCATGCCCTGCCCCTCGTGTGCTGGATGGCTCCTTCTATTACCGCGCCTGAGTGGGCGCAGCTGGTGAGAGAGAGACGGTGAATCTTGTTTCTTGAATCAGAAGGCTGAATTTATTAATATATGATATATAATACATTATGACTATACTAATAAGAATATAGAGAGAGGTTTTGCAGAGCAGCTAGGCTAGCTAGGAAGAGATAGAAAGGAATTCTACAACAAAGCTGTGGCCAAGGACTCAGTCCCCTGGCTTGCACTGGTGATTGGCCCTTAATTATAAACATAAAACATGAACCAATCACCAATCAAAATAGGTGCCCCTGTTGCATTCCCCAGCAGCTGATAATAATTGTTTACCTTGTCTTCAGAGGCCTCTGGCCTCCCGAAGACACAGAAATCCAAAAGAAAGGATTTCTGTGGAGAAATGTCTGCAACATCCTTCCTTCCAAGCAGGGCCAGCCCAGTGGCACTGGGCCCTGCAGTTCCCTCTCTGCCACACAGCCTGGCAGTAACCCTGGCACAGTTCCCGTCTGCTTGAGCGTGCCAGGCAGCAGATGGGGCTGGGACAAGTCCCTCCCAGCTGTCCCTGTTTGCGTGGCAGAAACCTCTGAGGGTGGGCTGGGGGGCACAAACCAGGGCCCCTCAGAGGCTCACAGTGAGCCCCCCACAGCCCCTCCTGCCCACAGCCAAATCTCTGACCCCTAGGCTGGGACTGGCTTCCTTGGGTTCCTCCACCACCATTTCATGTCTCTGTACCCTGCATTGCTCTACTTCAATTCTTTTGCCATTAGATAAAACTGAGCACTCCACCAAATTACAAAAGAGGGTGACAGAAACAGTCAGAGGACAGAGCGCCTCTCCTCTCAGGAAATGCAGAGGGAGCTGGAGTTATTCAGTTTTGTGAAGGACAGGCCCCAGGGAGACTTTATTGCCACTTTCCAAGATTTCAGAGTGGCTTTGAAGAAAGTGGAGGACATCTTTTTTAACAGGGTCAGTTACAATAAGATATGGACAAATATTTTTAAACACAAAGGGCATCTAATCAGAGTAGGTCTAAGGAAGAACTTGTTTTTTTGGAGCATGGTGCAACCCTGGCACAGCTTGCCCCAAGAGCTTGTAGGTGCCCCATCCCTCCAACCATTCTGGCTCTGGTGGCAAAGGGCTCTGAGCAACCTGATCTCTTTAAAGATGTCCCTGCTCATTGCAGGACACTTGCACCAGAGGACATTTACAGGGCCCTGCCACCCAGCCCAGTCTAGGATTCCTCACCGTTTTCATTTGAAGAGCACCAAGAATGGAGGTGAGGAGGAAGGGGCTCATCTGCTGCCTTGGACTTGAGTGGAGGAGGAGCCCATCCCTCAGAGCCTGTTTCACCTGCAGCCCCTTCACATTTTACCTGCAGGAGCTCCTTGGCAGACCAGCGCTGCTCCTCGTCTGTCTGCAGGCAGCAGCTCAGGAAGTCACGCAGGCAAGATGAAAATAGGTTGGGCTGCTGCAGCTTTTGTCTTCCTCCTGTGGCTATCAGGATTTGAGGCTGGGGAAAAAGGAGACACCAGGCTCCACCTGCTTCTTTCCCATCTGTCACTGCTCTCCCAGATCCCATTGATTAAGCTCTGCTCTTCAGTGGCAGTTTCTGCCCTGGCAGAGACCCAGAGATGACTTTCCTTTACCAACCAAAAACTCAAACTCCCATGCAGCCACAGCTTTCCCACTGTCCTGGAGATCTTGCCTTGGCAGCTGATTTCATTGCCTGACCTAGTTAGTGGGAACTACATCAGCACAAGCACATTTCCTTCCCTGAGGATTCATATCAGCTTGAGAGGCGTTTTGGAAGAAGGACTTTGCTATACTAACTCTACTGTATCCAAGGGTTAGGATATGAAAAGTATCTCTACAGTGCTTCTTGTCTCTTAAGCACAGCTGCCATAAAACAAAACAAATCAAGCTTTTTGCTTTGTTCTTGAAAACAATGGGAATTGCAAGGAATGAAAGGAAATCCACCAGGTATTCCTCAGGTAAGGAAACAAACATTTGGAATCTCATCTTCAACACAGACACATCAAGATGCATGCACAAATGTACCGGGATGAAAATGCCTGCTTGGACACACAGGAGCCCCCTGCAGCTCTGTCTCTCAGCAGTCTGAAAATTTCTGCTTTCCTTACATGGAAAAGAAAAACTTTTCATGGTCAAATCAGAAGGAGAGGTTCCATCCTTACGGTCACCCTCTACTCATTTGGCTACACAAGTCAATGCATGAATGGTAGGCCCATCCCAGAAAGTGCCAGGAAACAAATGGGAGGTTTTGGCAGGCTCTCCACATCACCAGGCTCTGGCTTGGTGATGTGGAGAATGTTGCTTTGGGCTAGGAGAGAAACACGGTCACTGAGTGTTTCAGCAGCACTGCACAAGAAGCAGAAGAGATTCTGTGGGCTTTATACCCTCATGCCCAGGTTTCAGGCATGTTTCCCAGTGAGAAGAAACTGCACAGGGGGTTAAGTTCCTCTCTAAAAATCAGTGTCTTAGCAACTTTCTTGTGTTTGGGCTTCTTTTCTTCATTTCTGGAAATGTAACACCAGTTCTGAGAGGCTTGCCTTGTGGTTTTAGGGGCATCTTCACAGACAGACAACTGGGAACAACTTGAAACCCAAAGCAAATGTTACCTGAGAAGAGCTGGGGAGTGTTTGCCTGTGGTGAGGCTTGAGCTGTCTGGCAATCCCTTTCCATGATGTGCACAAACATCCAGCTGCTCCCCAGAACTCAGTCCCTCTGGGCACGCAGGCCTCTGGAAACCCGTGAGGATTCCAGCCTTTCTCCTGCTCAAGAGCATCTAACCTAAGCTGAGCTCCAGTTTCTTCAGCAAGGCCAAGGATGCTCACTTCCATGCAGCTGACAGTGTCCATGGAGCTCAGCAGGTCTTTCTGATACTCCTCAGGCCAAGGAATTACAGTGTAGATTGGCAAGACATTGGCTGATCATTATCCAGTGTGGTTCATGTGGAACCAAGCTCTAACACGCTGACAAGTCAGAGGGAGAGAGCTCATTCTGCTTTTGCAAGATGATATTTAGAAACATAAGACACCAACTTGGAACTATTCAAACCTCAACTTGCAGAATCCATCTCAAATAGACAAAAATAACAATGGCAAGAGGCCTTGCAGTCTCCATAAAAATGCCCACCACTGTCATGATAACTCTGTGCTCGTGGCACTGAAATAGATGGTGACCAAAGAGACTTTGCTATTATCCTCTTTAAGCCAAAGGAGAATTTTAAAGCCGGAAATGGCAATGCACTCCCCTTGTGTGCAAATAATTTATGTGGCTTTCTGTCCTTTTCCCACATCACCAGAGGTGACAAAGAGGGTTTTATCCTGACTCTCAGCTGAGCTCAGCCACTGGCCATGGTAGGGAGCTGGAGCCCTCCCTGTCATTAGAACTGCGCAGGCCAGGGATGGCCCTGCTCCTGTGGTAAAGAAACACAGCACCGGTGTCAACTGCCCATGCTGGATCCCAGCCCAGGCACCTGCCTGCAAGCTCATCAACTTGTTAAAGTACCCAGAAACAGCCAAGGGTTTGGCAAACAATTCTAACTGCAGTTGGAGAAAAACACATCCTACACTTATCCAGGCCACCCACACACATGACTGAACAATGTACAGATGACTTGAAAGCCTGAAAGTTTCAACAACCACAGGATTTGGAAAAGATGCTACAGAATGGAAGAGAAGAGGTGTGTTTAAAAAATGAAAAAGCAAGCAGAACTGCTTGGGCATTTCTTTGGTAGTAGGTTTTTTCTCTTTTCCTTTTTTGTTTACTTTTCTTTTTCCTTTTTTTCTTATTTTTTCTATAAAATTGAAACTGGGAAGGTCTAACCTCCATTGCTCAGGATGTTTATCACATGTCTACCCTCTCAACTGAAAAATTCTTGTCCTTCAGAAACAGAGTTCCAACATTGTTCAAAAAACAAGTGAGAAATGCCAGGCATGGCTGGAGTCCAAAATGGCAGGTTTCTGAACTGGTTAGGTTTCTGAACTGCCACTTCCCTTTCTGATACAACCAAAGCTACAGCAGATGCTGATGTGTTGCAGGGGCATTTTTAGAAGGAGACCTTGGTGGAAGTGGTGCCAGCAGATGGCAATAGGATTTTGTCCAATGGCACACAGAACATGGGACAGGTGAGAAAGACAGTGGGATCAGTGAGTATTTGCACCTTACCAAGACAGGAGTTGCATTCCAGGAAGGAACTTCTCGTTCCACCATTTCGATGCCCACAATTCCCAAAGACCATATGTCCACTTTGGGGCCACATGGTTGGCCTGTCACCACTTCAGGTGCCAGCCACCCAGCAGTGCCGGCCACGGAGCTCCGTCTGCCCTGCTCAGGGCTAAGCTGAGCAAAGAGGCCAAAGTCAGCTGTGGAGAAAAAAACAAACCGTGAAAGCCAGCTCCAATTAGGAAACCCAGCAAAAGATTTCCCCACTCTCAGACTAAGAATGTGCTGTTGAATCTCCTGGAGAACTGTCCACGCTCGATTTCCTTGGGGCTTTAGCCAAGGGAGTATGGAATTGGCCACTTCCAAAAAAACCCAGGTTTCTTAACACTGCTCACAGCAGTGGACTTCATTCCCCTGAAGCTTTAGATTGTAGATCCCTCTGTCTGTAAGGGACACACACAGAGCAAGGCCACTCTTGACTGCTTGTGGTTCCTTATACCTCGCAGCAGGGGTCCCTGCACTGCCACCAGCACCATTTTTGGGGAGCTGGCAGTCACGCCAAGCAGCCCCACACCCACATCCCTGGAACGCTGCACCTGACCAGGAATATACTGACCCAGCTTGACAGAACCGTCAGTTCTGAGAAGGATATTGCTGCTCTTCACATCTCGGTGGATGACATGGTTTGAATGAAGAAATTGCAGTCCTTGCAGGCACTGAGAGAGAAAACAGAAACAGAAGGGCAAATGAGTGATGTGATTTCATCCCACAAGAAAGAAAACAAAGAACCTAAAAGATTCCCTCTCCAGGGGAATGGGGAGTAAGGGCAGAACAGTAATGGCCACTGAGAGGAAGAGCTTGCTGCTCCAACACTTGCAGAGCAGGACCTTTCTGAGGAAAGGCACGTCAGCTTTTGAAAGAGCAACAGCACCTGCTGTTGGAGGCTGTCGCCTGCCAACCAGCCAGGATGACTCCTGCTGCAGTGGACGTGCTTTTTCCTTGCAGAGGACAAAGGAGGGGTTTTGAAAGGAAAAGTCCCTCCCTTCGGTCTTTAGTTGATCATTTTTGGGTGGGAGGCTGCATGACAAAGATTTTCTTGCTGGCCTCAGCACAGGCTTGGATGTATCACACCAGTCACTTTCCAGAAGCAAAGAGCATTTTGTCTGCACTACTATCCTTTTCAGCTGAGGACTGTGAGAAATGAGTCTTTTTTCTTTGCTGATCATTTCAAATCCTGCCACCAGCACCTTTGCTTTCACAGGCAAGGAATGCAGTGAAGACAGACTCCAGGCAAACATTTAGAGAGGCCAGGTGGAGAACAGCAAATACAAATAAAAATACAAGAGACAGAGCGAGAATACAACAGCAGGAGATAAGAGTACTGGCACTGAGTACAGGGAGTGCAGGGACACTGGCAGGCCTTTCACTTGAGATGCTTTTACTTGCCCATAGAATAGCAGCAACACAGAAACAAAGCTTGGCACAGGAAATCACTCCAGCTCTGAGGCCCTGTTTCCCAGACAATGCTGCCCAAGCCCTTGGAAACACAGATGGGATTGCTGACCTCCCGACTGATGGCTGCCATCTCATCTTCCGACAGGTAGGTCTGGCTGATGACATTGCTCAGAGTGCCTCCATCCATGTACTCCATAACCAGGGACAGTTCCTCACCCACAAGGTAGCTGAAAGAAGGAAACAAGGGCGTGGAGATGAATGTACATGGCTAGGTTGCTGTTTGGAAAAGATGGGTTGACTCTTCAGATCCCTTTGAGACAAAGACAAAATAAAGGAATAGACATCCCCTCTTGGCTGTGCATTGTTTGCCATCTGTGCAGTCTCAAAGAGAAAGGTGCAGCTGCGAAAAAGGAGATGTCTTAGATGGGCAGCAAGCAAAATGTGCCGTTTAGTAACAGCCCAGATAAAAAGCCTGTCATTCATGGTGTTTCTGGAAAAAAGCACCTAGTCTTCCTGGCAGGCATAGCAATGGAAAACAGTGGCAACAATCCAAGGGAAATCCTTGTTAGTTTACCTGGACATAAGAAGACACTTGAAAAAAATCAAGCTCCAAAACAAAGTGGTGGCTGTGAATATAGAGATCATTGATTTAGTAAGACACAACTCATCCGGGTTTTTGAACAATTTTCAAATACCATGTGCCAGCAAAGACTCATGCAGACAAAATGCAATCTCTTCCCATCCACTGGAGATGAAAAGAGCAATAATAATTAGCCAATAATTACAGCTCTATTTTCTGCCAGTGACCAAAGTGGGATTTTACCTTGCATGTTTGCAATATGTGAACAAACATTCATAGGACAAAAGCACAACTCACCTGTCTAAACAGTTGACCAGGTTGGGATTTCTGTTCACCTTCATGACCATGAGTTCATTGACTTTTAGTTCCTTCTTCCTCAGTCCTTGAAGACGTATTTTCTTGATGGCCACCTAAAATGACATTGAAAATCAGTAACTTGAGAGGTTGGTGGCACGAGACCAAAAGGAACGTGGAGTGAGTGATTTTGCAATGACACAGCTGAGCTGTGCCAAACTGCCTTGTGATTAGGCACTGCAGTAATTAGGAACTGACATTCCAACAGCCCATTTCTCTGCTGCCTTGGGAGCCAGTTACAGGACACGTGGGGCCACTGACATTTTGCCTTGACCACTTGGTAACAGCGGTGTCTCAGTTATCACCCACAAACCTCTGACCACACTCTCTGATGCTTTGTTTGGGATTCAGAAGAAATAATCCTTGCCTTAATACTCTGTGGATACATCCTGGGCTGTGGGCAGGGCTTAGGGCTTTCAGGGACACCTTGCAGAATTCTCCCTATGTGCAGTTCCCAAGTGCAGCACTGCAGGTGGCTAAGGAACTACCAGTAACTTTCAGATGGATTTGCTGGCAGCCAGAAATGAGAACTCAGGACTCTGAAGCCGTAGCCCCAAAGAGCAGTGAGGTGCTCGCAGGCACCACCTTTGTTTTAGCAATGGAGAGCGAGTGAGCGCGGCCTTCTCTGAAAGGAACCGCTGCCCTCCGTGCCTTCCTTCCGGCAGCTGAGGAGGACAAAGTCCCAAATGTGTTCTGTGGGCTGGCACCAGTCTGTGCTTCTTGTGCCTTTTCAGCACAGCTCTGCCCAAGCTCCAGCCACAGCTCACACCAGAGGGGAAAGCCCTCAAGTGCAGCAGAGTCTGCAGGGGCTGTTCACATTTACCTCTCCTCCTGTGGCACTGTCGAGTGCTTTACAAACATCTCCAAAAGTCCTAGAAAACAAAACAGAAGCAGAGAAAGGAGAAGCCATTTAGATCTCGCAGTGAAAGCCAGCCCACACAGGTGATCTGTGCTGTAAATACCACAGACCTGCAGGATACTGGAAGCATGGAGATGTCTTTGACAATACCTTCTGAGCACACTTAGAAATTCTGATCAGCACTGACAATCTAAGCCCAGTGCCTGAACACATTTGCAGCTTGTCTGGCTTTACACTTGATACCTATTCCACCAGCAAAACACCTGATGCATAGTTTTGTACAATTAACATTGCTTGGACTCACCCACTGCCAATATTTTCCAGTTCAATGTATTTTAGAATAGGATTTTCCATCTTCACTATTCTCCCTGTCTGGAGCTCTGAGCCCTCCCTTTGTGGACAGCTGGCTAACAACAACAGGAACAGCAACTGGAACAACAAGAAAAGAACAGCAAGCCCACAGCACAAGTGGCTGGCACAGAGACTGATTTCTAGCATCCTTTGAAGGGAGAGACCTCTTGAAAGCAGACACACAGGGAAGCACAGGGAGATACATTCAGAGGAGACTGAGTCCAGAAGAGAATACCTACCAAGGCAAGTAAGTTTGTCACCTAGAAATATTAAGGAGAGCTGGAACTAACAATGCCTTTGTTTTCTGGGGAATAAACACTGTGAGATTTATGAAAGGTTTCCTACTTGCTAAGATTAAATGCACCTGGACATCTAGAATCAATTCCTCTGAACAGATGCCAAGTTCAGAACAGGAGGAATATTGCCAAGTGTTCCCATCTTTTCCACCTTGCAGCAGTTTGCCAGAAGAATGCCTCTGCCTTTGTAAACCAGAGCAGCTCATGATAGAACCAATCCCTACAGGGCTTTCAGCATCAGGACCCTCACCCTTTATGAGCAGACTGAGCTCAAAGACGCCCTCGCCCGTGCCCCGCGTGAAGAACCGCGCTGCTTCTCTTCACCCTGACAGCGCGGATCAGTCGTTCCCATTGCACTCGCCCTCTCAGCACTGCACATGTCCCCATCTTCCCAACTCGGCACGGTGGGCACGGGCACAGAGGACAGCAGTGCTCCTCAGGCATCCCTGTGACACAGAGAGCTGCCCAGAGGAGATGCTGACCCTCTTGTGAGTCCAGGCCGTGCGAGCAGAAGCCGGCCCAGAGCAGGGGCTGCGGCCTCAGGCAGCTCCGTGCTGCAGCAGCCGGGCAGCAGCGGGACCCTCCCAGCTAAGGAAGGCTCCAAGCCTCTGCATTCCCACCAGCCCTCAGGGACAGGGCAGCTAGCACAACACAAGGCTGGCAAAGCCCCAGCATGAGCATTGACAGGCACTGATGGGAAGAAGCCAGAGTGAGCCTGAGCCCCGGACAAGCTGTTACCTCATTCAGGACACAAGAGGATGAGCTTTGAGATCAGCCACACTGAGGCACAGATCAGTGCCCTTTTTGTCCCAACAGGTGATGGTAGACACAGAATCCACTGGGCTCTCTTCTCAACCCTACCAGATCTTATCTGATGGCACAGCACTGGCAGCTGTTCAGGGCAAGAAGCAGATTCATTGGGTTGTGCTGCAGAATCACAAAGGGCTTGATGTGTTGTCCTGGAGACTGATCTCAGCAGGGCTTCTGCCAGTGGCTAGGACTCAAGCAGTCACAGCCTTCTGCTGATCCAGGAACAATCCCTGCTTCTGCCTTCAGCAGAGAGGGAAGCCCAGGCAAACTCCAGCCAGTCTAAGCTGCCCTCAGAGGCAGCAGGAACACCCAGAGTTCTCTCTTGCTGCCTCGGAGCACTGCCAGCACTTCTGTGACACTAAACTGAGGAGAATCTTTTGGTACAGCTATGCTGACACGTGCACACAACACACTGTCCCTCAGATAAGAAAGATAGCAGACGTACTCTGTTGCTCCAGGGAGTCACCCGCCATCTCCTGTTGCTGAGCAGCAGTTGGGTCAGCACGGGAGGTGAACCAAGGGCTCAGGCTCCACTTCTTCAGCTGGAGAGCAAAGGCTCCTTGGGACAGCGCTGCTGCTTCTGCTGCAGCTTCAGTGTCAAAGTCGGTGTAGATCTGAGACAAGAAATGAGTTGATGTCAGGAAGGTGTGGCAGAGATTGCCCTGAAATGCAAGAGAGATTGCCATTTGAAATGCAAGCCCTTAAGAAGCTGCTGTCAGCCACATGCAGAGCTCATCAACTGGATTGCTTTGGATGTCCACTTGTGAAACCAAATGGTCAAAACCAAAGGCTGGTTTTACTCGAGTTCATAGCCAGTTTCTTGTTCTAAAGGATGACTGCAGCAACGACCGCTCCACTTCCTCCCAAGGACTCCTTTCCCCCTCCTAGGTCTGCAGGTACATTTGCAGCTCCTCATTCTAATGTTCTACCTCCTGCCATGAAATTCTCTTTTTCTGCACCTTCTTCGGGACGTGCTTATCCTGCAGCACCTCTGGATGGGTCAGTTCCTGGGCCTCATGCCAGCCTTGGGGCTCTTGGTTGCCTGTCATTTGCTGGAACTCTCTGCAGGCTGCCAGGTAGGATGGCGACACTTCCACCTCAAGTCAAACAGAACAAAGCAGTCAGAGACTACAGCTTGTCCCAGTCAGCCAGGAGTCATCGACTGGGAAGAAAGTAAAGGAAAGGACAGGAGCAGATTATTCACAAAGGATAGAGACAGCTTGTAGCTCGTATTCCAAATCTGTGTGAGTGACCATGTTCACCTGCAAAAACACCTCAAGAAACAAGGTGACCTGGAAGAAGCCAGCAGGAGTTCATTCGGATGACTGCTGGCTAAATGGCCAGAGGAGTAATGCCACTGTCTAGAGCATCAGCTGAGATCCAGCAGAGCAGGAAGTGTCCTTGAGAGCAGCTCTGACAGAGGCCTTATCAGGATGGCACTCAGAGGCATCACCCACCCCTGCTGCTCTGCACTGGAAAGGCAAGGAGGGCAGAAACCACCCCTTGGATGACTGCGGTGCCTATTGCTATTTCAGTCACTTGCTTTTCTAGAGCCTTTTGTTCCTGAAGGAGGCAATTCATTTTCTCTTTGATGATTTTAATTTTTTCGTCTAGCCTCTTCTTCCTTACCTTGATTCTAGCCTCAGTTTCCTGCAGGTGTGCCTGCAACTGTTTGTCAATTTTCTGTAAACAACAACGGAAAGGACTCTCTTTCATGAGTGAAGTGGCTGCCATTCCTTCATTCACCTGTTTTTGTTGATTGCCCCTCTGCATAGGGAGATTCTTCTCCTCTTGGATATCTTCATTCCTCTTCACTGCCATGATGGCACTCTGAGCTTCAGGCAGCTCTGCTTGTGGCTCTGCCTTGATGTTCTGTACACATAAAAGCAGAGCAAGGGACTGAGAGCTGCCATCAAGCTCAGCTTTTCCCTCTTTCAGCCTCAAAATCACATTTATTCAGCCCCTTCTTTCTGCTTCCCCACCCAGCTCTGTTTCCACTGTAACCATCCTGTCCTGGTGCTGATCTCTGTAGATTCCAAGGCTCTGTGCTTCCAGTGCCTGTGGGACTCCCGGCCTCCTCAGTCCCAAGAGGTCTGGTTTATGCCCCTCTTCCTGCCCTTCCCTCTGTCACCTGGCCAGTCAGGCTTACCTGGCCATTCTCCTGTGGCTCTTCCAGCTGCTGCCTGAGCTGCTCTTCCTGCTCTCGGGCTGGGAACAGCTCTCCCCGAGTCTGGCCGGGCATCTCAGATGAGGCAGTGTGCTCCTGCTCTTTCTCTAGAAGCACCTGCACAGAAAACAAGAGAAGATGGGTTTCAACTTCCCATACGCCCTTTGTGGGCCAAGACTCACAGGCTGCTGGGCTCACACGTTCCCAAAGCACTGTGCTGCTGCTCTCCTGGGTCGTTCTCTGCCCGAGGGGAGGCACAGATTCCAAAGTGACCCTGGCCCTACAATCAGGGGCCATCTGGGACTGAAGCTCCAGCAGCCTCTCAGGCAGCTGACAGGGAAGGGGTGGCATTTCTCAAGGGTCTGGTGAGAGCCTCCCTCTGCTTCTGCCGTGTCGTGTTTGTCTTTCAGTAGTGACTGACTCCCCACCCTGTCCCACAGCTCCATCCTGGCTCTGCAGGGGCTTCCTGGGTGAGCTCACTCCTTGTGAGAGACACTTCTGGAGTTCACCTTCTCTTCAGGCCTGCCACCAGCATTCCTCCTTCCTGACATCTACGCTCTTGTTAGAAAACCAGGTCATTCAGGAGATAAGGATGCATGCAAAGATCTCTGATGAAAGTCAGAGAACCTCTATGGCCTCAGTATATGGAGGAGGACCAAGGTGTTTCTTCTCCCTCTTTTGTCAACTGAGAATTCTGACCAGCAATAACAGAGCTCATAAGGCCCCATGAACAAATGCACTTACACAGCCCTGGGGATGCCAGGAAAGGAAACCATGTGCCATGTAATTCATGTATGAGCAAAGTCACCAGACCCCAGCTACAGCATGGGATAGTTCCACTCCCTCAGGACATGCAAAAATTTAAAGGAGAAAAGGAAGTCTTCAGGGCACAAGAGGCTGGAGGAGGAAAACAGGAGGGGAAGAAACAACCATCTCTGGAGGGGGAAACATCTCTGCCTGCTCAGCATCAGTCAATGGAACTTGTCTCTTCTCCTCTCCTGAAGGGATGCCTTTAGGTGAGCTTTGCATCTTCCACTGCTTTGGAGCAGAGCCAGGAAGATTCAAATATAGAGATAGATAGACAGATCTCACTTTTATAATCTCTCTTTACTGTGCTGTGGTATTTACATTCTTTGAACAGAGAGAGATATAATTCCCTCTCCTAGGTTTTTTTTAAGGGAAGGTAGTGAGAAACTTAGAGAAGAAGAGAAAACAATTATTATCTCTACTGGCTGTTCTTGTTGTTTAGTACATGTAGAATATGTTATAGTGATTGTTTACTGAAAGTGATTTGTTAATTGGATTTTAGTGATAGTTGTTTAGCTTGACTAGCTAATTAGATAAAAGCTGTGTCATGACTTTCTGGAGACCGTCACGAGTTTTTGTTTAGCAGCTTTTTAGTAAAGTATCTCTTTAGTACAGTTTTAATATAGTACTAAGTGTAATATAGCATAGCCTAAGAAAGCATTTGTTTAACCTTCTAAATCATAGAGTCAAAGCACATTATTCCTCACGTGGGGGTCACCCTGAATCAATACTGTCCTTTCTGTCACTACACACATCAGCACTCGGTAGCAGTGCCCCGATCAGCAGCCATCCTGAACTTGCTCTCCTGTTGCTTCAGTAACCCACACTCTTGGGCAATCTGGAGCGTGTGGGTCCCTATGGAATGCAACCAGACCCAGAGCATTGCACTGGGAACTGCACTCTTTGTGCATCTGTGCTCAGCAAGTTCTTCTCTTGGACTCGGCCACACTGATGGTGCTAAAGTGGCTGGAATTAGAAATGCAGCCCAGCCCCTCCCAGCTCCTCTAATCTCTATGCACTAGCTGGAATGCAAGGGCATTGATTTCCTGCTCAGTTCCAAACACAACATACACTGATTCCCTGGGCAGCCAAAAGACACGGGAGTCATTAACCTGAAAGTGATGTGTTTCTGCCAGTTCTGGAAAAAGGCAGGAAAGACTGAGAAAAAGCTCCCTGGAGAAGGTGAAATTATACAAGGCTTCTCCTTCTAGCAAACAAACAAACAAATAAACAAACAAAATATGAAAGTGTTACCCACTCCAGTGTCTAAAGCACTTGGATGCAGTGAAGGGATGTTTGACAGGGAAACAGCCCTCGTGCTGAGCATTGGCTCTATGGATCTAAGGCAGGGATCAATGGCAGTCAGCCTGAAGGTCCCTCATGAGCCCCCATTGTCCAGGCTAAAGCTCCCTCAGCACCTCCTCCCTGGCCTTGTGCTGCCCCCCCTTGCCCAGCTCCCCTGTCCCTCTGTGCCCACGCTGCAGCCCCTCCATGACTTTCTGCTTCCCAGAGCCCACAGCTGCACACAGCACTCCAGCTGTGGCCGCAGTGCTGCCCAGCACAGGGCCACGCTCCCTGCCCTGCTCCTGCTGCCCCACTGCTGCTGGCACAGCCACCATGCCCTTGGCCTTCTTGGCCCCTGGCCCCACGCTGCCTCATCTTCAGCTGCTCACGGCCGCCAGCCCTGCATCCTTTGGGCCCATGCAGCTCCCCAGCCACAAAGGTGCCCATTGCACTTCACATACAGCAGGCACCATGGCAAGATGGCCTTCCTGTTCTATGACCACATCTTGTAAGTAGACATCATAAAGTTTGATAGGAACAGAATTCTAAGGGACTCTGTTTAAATTAAAATGGCCAAATTCAACTGTACAGGAAATCGCTCCTATGTAAATATTCCACCGTATCTGCCATCAGCAAGCAAGGTTCTCTCTGCAAAACTAGGTTTGTAGTTCTTCAAAGCTCTGATATAGAAATCAAAAAATATCCATTTCTGTCTTTGTTATTTTTCTTGCAGGCATGGAAATGTATTTTCTTTCGGCCTTCCTAGCTGGCCCTCTACAGTCTACTGCTAGTGGCCAAGCTCACATCTTCCTCTACAATTCTTAAGCACCAGGAACATGAAATGTTCTTTTCTCACTCACCTCAGGATCTTCAGCACTGCTGAATACACACTTCAGGTGACCTGTAGTGGGAAGGGAAAATGAACCAGATGCTGTCAGAAACTGCCTGGGCTGCTGAATCCCACAGAACAAGTCAACCTAAACAGAGATGATTTCCCGTTTCACAACATCCCTCCAGGAGACACATTTCATTCACACAGCCAGCAAGAGATCAAGACAATATTCTTGCTTGTGCCTACACTTTGGCATGTTTTGCCAGTAAATGAATACAAATATGACCAAGAAAATGCAAATTCTTCTTGAACACTCAATGCTCCTGTTCTACCAAAGACATAAAACAGCTTCTGAAATCCTCTCCTTCAGGTCCTTTTTTTTTAATCAGTTACATGCACTATTTCTCATTAACTTGCAGGAAACAGTTGCTCAGAAAAGCTTCCCAAAATTCCCTTGAGCTGTGGCACTTCTATTTTGGAAGAGCACAGCAGCACCTCTAGGGTTCAGGAGCAGACACTCGCTGCTTTAGAGTTTGCACTTCCTTTCAAAGGGAATAACTATTTTAGCACTCAGTAAAAGGTTATTAAGTTAGACAGTCAAATTCTTTCATGACAAAATTTAAAAAGAAATAAGCTTTCTCTGAATTCTGGGAACAACTGCAGAGTTTTTAGAAGGCCTTCCAAGAAGCTGTGCCAGTCTACATTTTCAAAGGTGTCTTGCTTGTCCCAGCAAACTGACAGACTTTGCTGCCACAGACTCTCCTGTAGAGGGAACGGAAGCCCTGCAGGTTCCCCTGCAAATGCTGCCCCTGTGGCTACAGACACCCCCTTTTAGCTGAACCTCTTGACAGGAGCTTTACCAAACCAGTGGCATCCTAATGCTCTTTCTCTTTCAAAATCAGAAACTCAGCCACCAAGAAAGAGCAGGAAGACATACAAAAGCCAGGTTAGGATACACCCTAGCCTAAGTAGAATGGAAACCTGTACTTATGAACCAAGTGTGTCACGTAATACGCGGAAAAACAAACACCATAAGCAGCAAAAGCTGCCGTGGCCAGATGGTGAAACATGGTAGCAGTGTTGTGGGAGTTCACCACAACAAAGGAAAACACAAGGCTCTTGTCAGTGGGTAGCTACCCACTGACAAAGGCGCCAACCAGGAAGGTTCTCCTGATGTGAGCAAGCACTAGGGCTGCTCTGACACTCAGGCCTTCCATGCACCAAGGCAACCTTCTGATGTCACTACGACAAGGTGGCAACTATGCCCTGACATCACAGAGGGACAGCTCTCTGTTGGTCTGTGAGTTTAAGCAAAGCAATAACCAACCTTTCCTACAGCAAACACAAAAGAGCCTGGGAAGTCCTTCTCTGTCACAAAGCAGCAAAAATTCCCCTCATGGGCCAAACCCTGTTGTTCAGGGATCCAAGAGGAACTCCAAGGGTGCCCCAAGCACCTACAGCCTGTACCCCAGCTGAGCACTCAGATGGGACACAAGCAAAGGAAACCAGACCAAGACAATGGCCTACAGCATTGCACATGTGAGAAATGACTCTCACTTTTAAAATTTTAAAGGTTTAGTAAACCTTAACAAAGGACTGACTAAGGAAAAATTACAGCATTGGTAGTCTCTGTGACTAGCAGCCATGTGCTCAACTGCAAAAAGGATGCTCTGCCTTTTATACCCTCAGCCCCTCCAAAAGTTTTGTCAGTCAACTCTTTCTCTGCTGTCCATTGGTGGAGATTACTTTCCTGCATCCCGACTGGAGGTCAGGTGTTGTTACACCCTGCCTGCTGGTCACAAGCCAGCCCTCCCCAAATGCCCTGACTATCAAGGCTATTACAAGGGGGACGGGAAAGAGGACTATGGGAGGATATATTACAATACCATCACTACACATTTGAGCATACAAATAACATCTCCTTCTTAATTGTCAGACCCAACCATTGCATTACTCATCCAGAACACACAGAACCAGGAGAGAAGCCACTGTTGGCATCACAGCTGAAATGCTTCCTAACAAATCTCCCCACATATTTGCACCTTTATTGGACATGCCCAGGGCTCTGGGGCGTGTACATCTCTGCCTTTCTTCCCCTTTGGCAGCAGTCGAACTGGCAGCATCTGCCCGCCAGCAGCAGCTGCTCCAAGCTGGGAACGCCACTGGCGGTGCTGATTTCCAGAGGCTTCTGTGTGCCAGGGGAAGCCAAGGCAGGAGCGGGTTGAACGGCGCTGGCGCTGCTGCTGCTCTGTGCCAGAGAGCCCCGGCTGGGCAGGGCACGGTGCCCACTGCGCTGCGGGCTCCTTCTCCTGCCACAGCTGGGCACACCTGGCAACAAGGCATGACAACCTGTGGGCAAGCCAAGGGGTGTCTGGGGCTGCACTGCTCTGCACACACCCAGGACACCTGCAGCACACAATTTTAACCCTCAAACAGGTAAACCAGAGGGAAACAGCTGGAAAATATTTCATTTTGACCATTCTTACCTGCTCACTGAAGTCTTCAGAATGAACGTTACCAAGCAGGGCCCAATTCCTGCTGCCAGCTCAGGGTTAGAAGAGAGGTAATCCTTGATCTCAGCACTGGGTGTGTGGGGAATCACTTCCCTAACACGTGCACCCCCAGCAATCTCACTTACTAGTTTGTATCAATGGATCTAAGACATATTCAATACTAAGCTGAAACTCACAGGCTAAATATTCCCCCAAATTATTTGATTTAATGATTGATACTTATTGACTTCTTGATACTTAAATCACTTCTCTGAATTTACTGACATGAGAATAGGAGTGTCCTGTAGGTCCCTGCCGGTCTGTGACATGGGTTCAGGAGGAGACCCATGCACAAAATAAACCAGGACAAAACTGGGATTGCAAAGCAAATTCATTCTATTTGTTGCAGTAGCAAATAATACATACCAAGCCCTGGATTCCTAAAAATTTGCTGAGCAGGAGAAGGAGATGGAGTGTGGTGCTCGGCAGCAGAGGCAGGTAGGCAGTGCACTTTCAGGACATCCCCTGGATCAAAATGCTGTGCATCTCATCCTTCTCACCCTTCCAGCTCAGAACCAGGCCTTGTATCTCCTGCTCAGGAGTGGAATTTCCCAGTTATGGCATCGGCTCACAGATGGCTGGCATGTGAGATGAGGCCAATGAATCAAAGATTTAAAAGAACTGGAAGAGTAAAATTTTAGCAAGATTTAGTTAGGGGGAAAGAGTATTGCAAGAAGAGTAGAAATAATAAGGGATGGTTAATTTTTAGCAGAGAAGGTAGTTAAGACTAGGGTAATATATCACTTGCCTGTCTTTACTATGTTTAAAGAAGCGGGATGGGATGCGGATTTCTTTGTGACAAAGAAGAGGACCATAGCCTGCACCTGGGCCCCGAAACTTCAGCTATAGCCAAGGGGTGTGAAAGCCTGCCAACAGGTCATAAGGAAAGAGGTCAAATTGAGGAAGACGTCTTGGCCTTCATCAGAAGGAGACCATTCCCCATTTTAAAACCCACCAACCCATTTGAAGTGAAAGAATCCACAAATGTGAAGGAACTTTGGACTCAGTTATAATACATTTTAATACAAAGGGGGTAGGCAGTGTTACCTAATGAATATGTATTTGGTTTTTTGGGAATTATATGAATATGTAAGACATTTTAGATAAGTAGAGAGGCAGTGATTCTTCACACATGTCTTTAGGAGACAACTCCTCCTGTGCCTGGCGCTGTAATAAACATACCACCTTCTACCTTTAACTGTGGTGAGTTCTATTCCACACCTCATTTGGTGACCGCGGCAGGAACGCTTCTCTGCTCCAGCGAGAACAACTGGGCTCTGGACGTCTCTGGGCGCTGCCAGGACATTCCTTTCCTGGAGACACCTCCGCTCTCGGCTGTTCCTCATGGGGGACAGACAAGACTGCTGGGACTGAGGACAAAGGGAAGGTTTAACTCTGTATAAAGTAACCTGTAAGGCGTACGCAGGGGAAGGGCTGTTCCTAAGTCACACAGAGATGTCCTGTGCATAACATATACCTGTACAGTTTGGGTTTGGGTCTGGCTGCTGGCAGAAAGGATTTGCTGTGTCAATAACTATTACAGCGTCCTGAGTGGGCCGCTGCTGGTGAGAGAGAGACGGTGAATCTTGTATCTTGATCAGAAGGCTTGATTTATTAATATATAATATAATACATTATTACTATACTAAATAGAATATATAGAGAGAGGTTTGCAGAGCTGCTAGCTAAGCTAAGAATAGATAGAAAAAGAACCCACAACAAAGTTGTGGCCAAGGACTCAGTCCCCTGGCTTGAACTGGTGATTGGCTCTTAATTATAAACATAGAAAATGAGCCAATCAAGGTGAATCCTATTGCATTCCACAGCAGCTGATAACAATTGTTTACCTTCTCTTCAGGGGCCTCTGGCTCCCGAAGACACAGAAATGTGAAAGAAAGGATTTCTTTGGAGAAATGTCTGCGACAAATAACTACCTGCTGGCAATTCTGGGGGTGAATTGAGTAAATCCTGTTTTATTGCTGCTATTTTTCCTGTGTGTGGTAATTGTGGTTGTGTTTTTAGTGTGTGAATGTTTGAGGAAGGTGATGTGGGTGGATGCTGATGTGGTGTGTGGTGTGTGTTGTGTTGAGAAAAGTGAGCTCTCTGTCCCCTCATAAAGAGATATTCCTTTCCCGGTGAGCCTGTGTGTGTGGACTTTCTAATTGCAGGGGTTGGTGCTCCCTGTGACACCTGGTGCTTGGGTATACAGGGGGGTTGAGTGGTTTTACTCCCACAGTGTGGTCATTTGGGACTGCAGGGTTGTGTTTGGGGAGATTTCAGGATTTTGTTTGTAACAGGTGCCGCAATTTATGCAGAAAACTACAGTATGGTGATTTATTATGTTGAACTATGGCAGTTCCTTTCTACCGCCCCCTTCCCCGAGGGTTTAAAATCTCCTGCCACGAGGTGGATGCTCTCTTTCCTCCCCTGGACATCCTCTTTCCTCTCCTGGACACTCCCTTTCTCTCCTGGAGCTGTTCTCCATTAAAGCTGTGGGACTTTGGTCCCGGGAAGAGAGAGCGCCTCTCGTCTTTTGCTTTTGTCCTTGTCAGTGTCACTGGGTCTAGAGCTCGCCAAACTGATCCCCTATGAGATGAAAACTGACAAATGGTCCCATATACACAGCTCAAAAATTGGCCACATTTTTGATGGACTGGGGTGTTTGCCACATTTTTGGAATTCCCTATTCCCATACAGGAATTGTTGAAAGGACGCACCACACTCTAAAACCATTCTACATCAAGAAAACGGGGAGTGGCCCAAGCAACACCCCAGATGAGGTTGAGCAAAGCTTTAGACGTATTTATGTTTCGAATAGCTCATTTGCAGGACCTAATCCTCCAATTTTTAGGCACTTTTCAAACAGCACACAGGCAAAATTGAAAGAAAATCCTTCAGTTTTGATCAGAAACCTTGAGTTAGGACAAATTGAAGGACCATTTCCACTAATCACTTGGGACAAATGGTATTTGCTTGTATTTGCACAGGTGCCGGACCTAAGTGGGTCCCCGTGAAAGACATGAAACCGTCTCATACACAAGAGCACACCGACAATTCCACCAGCAGGGAAATGAGCACACAGACGTGAGCCGCACGAGAAGCTACGGTGCATGCCAGGCGTTCCCCGTTCAACCTGTGAAAGCTACAATTCTGGAGTTTGATGTTGATTTTTGGACTGTGAAAATGGATTGTATCATAGAGCTCTTTCAGCAAAAGCGTGTTGTCCATTGTGTTCCGAAGAATTCTAAGATATCCAAGTTTGTAAAAATTGAAGGTTAGAGGGACAATTTAGTGCCCTATAGTTGGCCAGTCCCTGAACAAGCGCTAAAAGATTTGCTTGAGAACTGAAATAGATGGGGAAGCTTTTGCCAAAAAACAGCTGAACAGGAGCACCGAGTTTGATCAAATTATATACTGGCACTTGTTGGTTTTGCTCGCTTGCTTTTGCATGCCTACGTGCCTGTAGATCAACGAAAAATGAATGTTTGCCTTGCTTTAGCCAAGTCAGCAGGCTCAGACACCATGTGTTTGACCAATCTGAGCCCAGATAAATCCTTTTCAACCTGTTTGGTCAGTGTGCCTGTGCCAGCCAAGGAGTAGCCAATACCCAATCATGACAAATATTGGTGTGAGGCTGCCAATGAGACCAATCCCATAACCAGCTGTCATCACTGGGCCCCTGATCTTCTTAAAGCACCTTCTGAACCTCAAGAATTCAAATTCTTGGTTCATTGGTGATGGAATTTTGTGCTGAGTTTCAGTACCAGGGAGTTCCACAGTTAAATGTTACTCCCCATGATCCTGAGGACAGATACTCAAGTTTGTGGTGCAATTGTACTACCCCTAAGTGTCCCCTAAGGGTGAAACTGCTGACAAGTAGATGACCTAGATGACTCCCCATGACAATAAGCAACAGAATATTGGCTCATTTTTGGAGATAGAGCCTGGCAGGACATTCCCTCAGAAATTAAACGTGGCCCATGTAGCATCAGACAACTCACTGTGATAGCACTTAGCGTTAAATAAGCCATCAAGAGAAAATACAGAGAAAAAAGATGTGCCCATCATTATAAAGAAAACTGTAATAGCAATTTCAGACCCTAGGGCCCTGCAAAATGAGGTACATCAACTTTATTTCTCCATCAACTTGCCTCGGGCAAGGCATTGAAACCATTATACCGATTGGGGTGTTGACTGAAGAAAGAAGACAGTGCTACTTCCATTGCAATTAGTCACATGATGACTGATGTTAGTGGTGTCAGACATGCAACCTTACAGAACAGAGCAGCAATTGATTTTCTTTTACAGGCACATGGGCATCATTGTGAGGAATTTGAAGAATTGTGTTGCATGAACCTGTCTGATCAATCGGAATCCATCCACAGAAGCATACAAAAGCTGAAAGATTTGACAGCTCCAATTAAGGAAGATAGTGGGTCATGGTTAGATGATTTGTTTCAAAGACAGAGCTTTGCACCTTGGCTAAGGGAATTTTGAAGAATAGGTCTCTGTAGCAGAATGAGGCCTTTGTCAGGGATGAGGCATTTGTCGGTAAGGGAAAACTCGGACACACAATATGAGTAATAAGCAAGTTCCGTTTATTGAAGAGAGCATCAGACACTTATACAGCAAGTAGTAAGATTATGAATATTCTGCAAGCCAAGCAAACTATTGGTTAAACTATACCATCAACTCTTCCTCATTCCTTTGGGCCTACATTCCCTATTTCCCACGTCTCTCTGTCCACTTGTTAACATACCCAGCTAGGCCCAAGGACACGCTATCTTGCAGGTGCAAAACTCAAACTAGCTGTGTTCGATACTTTCTCAGCTCCTGGTCGGCTAACAAGCAAATGTCTACGTGACCTCTGTCATGTAGCCATTTCTCCAAAATTCCCCTGTTTTCTTGTTGCACAGGCAAGGTTTGATGGGTTAACTGCGTCATACTCCTTGCAATACAAGAATAGGCAATTCTAACAACTATTACATTACAAGCAGTATTCTCAACTAGCAAGGTTTCTCTCTTACAAGGGATCTAAGCTAGGGAGACAAATCGAAAAGGCTATTACTATTTGTAGGATATGCCATACGACAGATACAAAAAGGATTCTATGGTGCTACAAGGCTCAACAAAACTCAGGTGTGCCAATACAACCTACAAAAATAAGCTACAGGAGCAACACGTGAGCAGGTTTCATCTGCATCGATTGTCTGGTAAGTTTGCTTTCCATTCTTAAACAGCAGATATACTTCAAACAGGAATGGCTCTACTCACAAATGCTTCTGATTGTCTCTTCTAACTAGAGTTTCTCTGATGTTCACGACAACACCTTGCACAAAAGTCATAAAATAAATGCCTGGCATAAAAGCATAAATCTATATAACATCACTTAAACTTAATAGCACTTAGATTTAAAATACTTAAACTTAAAATATTTAAACTTAACAGAACTTAACATCACTTAAACTTATCTTTACTTAAACTTAACAGAAATTAATCTCAACAGTCTTTAACTTAGCAGAACTTAAGTTTAACAGACCTTAACCTTAACAAAACTTAACCTTAACAGAACTTAAACTTAACAGATTTTCAAATCAACAGAACTTACATGTAAAATCACTTAAATTTAACAGAACTTAACTTTAACAGAAATCAACTGACTTTAAATTCTACATAACTTAAACTTAATATAATTTAAATGTAACAGAATCTAACTTCACTTAAATTTAATAACATCTAAATTTAACAGAAACTAAACTGAACAGCACTTAAACCTAACAGGACATAAACTTAACAAAACAACCTTAACAGTATTTAACATTTAATGGCACTAAATAGATAATTTAACTTAAACTATTAGCAACAGATAGAACCTACTATAGAAATAGAATAGAATGTAGAATTTACTATAACTTACTTACAGGCCTGACTCTAAAGTACTAAGCTAAAACAACTTCTTTCATGTGTTTGCTACAGCATTTTTACTCTTGAATGCACCTAAACATAAGGAGTTTGTCCAAGTTATAGCTGAGGAAAAATTCTTTTGAATTCAGTGCTTGCTTTTACATCTACTACATCCAACCAAAGCTCAAAGAATACAAAAAGTACACTTATTACATCTTGCTTATACAATCGCTTTAACACGTCTTTAACATTTTTAAATTTTTCAAAATACAATTTCGGAGTTTGATATTCCACCAACTGAGTTATCTGGGCTTCTGATGTTAAAGTCTATGTTAATACAGGTGATTTTAAGGCAGCAATAATGGATGCTAAGCCAAATCGGCCAAAATTTGGCCCACGCATTCACTACTCATTCTATTTCACAGTCTCTGCCAGGAAGAACAAAAAGTCTTTTTAACTTAGGTGAGGAACGTCTTGATAGTAATGCTCCTTGGTGTCGCTTACTTATTATCACTGGTTTCTTAATTGCAGTAGGGATCTTTTCTTTCGTTGACAAGAGTCACATTTATTATGGCTATTAGGTCTAAAACCGAAGCTTTTGCCGGCCGTGGGGCGGAGGTGGGAAAGTAGTCGTGCTTGGAAGGCCCTGGGATCGGGACGCTGCTGCTCGTGTCGCTGTGGTGCGGTGGGTTAACGGAGGTGCTGATGGACGCAGCGCAGCATTTTGGCGGCGCGAGTTGCGGCCCCGCAGCGGGGGCCCCTCCACCGCGCTGTGCCCTCTTTGCGCCGTCACCGCCGCCACTTCAGGCTGCCAGCAGAGCACAACGGGCCCTGCCACGGGCTGCCCGCCAGCTGCTGAGCCCCGCGCACCCAGCCTCGCTGGTGCGTGAAATAAACAAGGGCCAGGAGAATTCTTCTCCTTTTTAATGCCTTGATTAAAAGTGATCAGCTCAGGATTGGGTAGCTCGGCAGGTCTGCAGCTTCCCGTCGTCTCTCAGGGCGACTCAGAGGAGGAGGATATGCACAGCTCTGTCTGCAAGGGGCAGAGCTGGGGGAATCCAGTCCTCGCTGGGAGCCTTTGGGGCGTGGTATTCCCGTCAGATCGTGCCCCTCCCACTCCATCAGCTTGGTCTCACCGCCAGGGTCAACTCTCGTGGTCAGGGCGAGAGGGTCCGAAGGTGTTCCGCGTCTCTGCAGGCTCAGCACTTGGCTCCTCACGTCCAGACATCACTCCAGTCTCTCAACTCTTAGGTGGCTCATTGTTTTGGGGGTTTCTCCATGAGTTTGGAGATGGGGGTCCCACAAAGCATTCTGGTCTTGGGAGTCACTTTGCATAACCCCCCCCACCTTCTCAGGTGTCTTCCCTATTCTGAGAAAGGTAAAACTTAGCCTCGGGCAAGGTCCCCACCCAGGAGAAGGGCCATTACCTCGCCCCAGCCAGGGCTTTTACTAATACAAAAACAACCATTAACGACAACGACCCGTGATTACAATAACAAAGGCAGCAGCCCAGCAGTAGTGGTAACTTTTTCTCACAGAAAAAAATATTAACCGAATTTTTGTTCATAACAGTGCGCACCGCACCGCACCGCGGGCACAGCACCGCCCACCTCGCTCGGACTCCGTGGCTGTTCGTATTGCTGCTCGTCGAGCGCCGGCTGGCCGCACCGAGTTTTGCGCGCCGGAGACACTGTCCGTGGCGCCGCCGGCTGAGCCTCTCAGCTATGCTTGGAGTCTGTTAAGGTACAGTTTGTTTAGGTTGCCAAGTCAAAACTAAGGCCCCTGCCGGCTGTGGGGCGGAGGGAGAAGCGCTCATGCTGGAAAAGCGCTCTGGTCCCCCGCTGCTTGTGTCGGAGCGGGCGAACCCCCCACGCTGGGCTTCTTGTTTTGTGAGACTCGCCGGCAGGCTGAATCACTGTGTGCGCCGCAACCAGTGCTGCACCCATGGCGGCGCGTTTCGCTCCCCCCACGGCGGCTCCGCTGCCCCCGCGGCAGACGCCACTACCGCTGCTGCAGCGCAGCATCTCAGGCGAGCCGCCTGGCGCGGCTGCTCCTCATGGCGCAGCGCCCATGCCGAGTTCAGAGTGGCACAGCCCCGCAGGCACCCCGAGCTGCGGCTGCTGCCACGATCACAGCAGGGTCGCTGATTTATTGTGTGTATACTTGCAGTGCCAGCACCACAACACAAGTTTTTGCAAGTCTGTGAAAAACGCCAGTCACTTGTTTTTAAATTTTTTAAGAGATTAATAGTAATAAAATAGTTAAAAAGAATAGTAACACAATTAGAGTAATAACAATTTGGACAAATTGAATTAGGACAATATGAGACAATAAAAACAAAGAGTTACGGAAGTCCGGGTACCTTTTTCTGGGCTTCACGAGCCTGAAAAAGGACACCTGTTAACTAAGGATTAACCCTTAAGAACAATAGCCTGTTGCATATTCATACATCTCATACATGATGCATAAATTCCATTCAAACACAGGATTCTGTCTGGTCAGTGTCAACTTCTTCCTTCTAATCCTAACAGCGCCTCTAAGGTGGGAAGTAGTTTGTTTCTTCTGATAAGAAGGCAATAAATTCCCTTTCTCTGAAAGATTTAGGTGTCCTGTGGCTGCTATCTCGCTGCAAGCCTTTCTTGTTCAACAAAGCATCTTACATAGCATAGTTTCTATTTTAACAATTTTTATAGCCTAAAACAATATTTAACACAGTACTTAAGAGAATGAATACAGCATTACTTTCTAACACAACACATATAATATTCATTTTAATATTTGTGAAAAGCCAATCATAAAATACATGCATTTTTCACAAAGTCTATATACAGCAATCTCGGGAATTCTCTTTCCAAGTCGACAGTCTATAGTCCCCGCTTTTCTAAAAAGCATTTAGAAGGATAATATGCCACTTTTCCCTGTGTTACCTTTTAACCTGTCATTCATTCAGCGCGCTGCAGCCTTTCCAGGACGTTGGCGGCATTCTGTCAGCTGGACTCTCCTGTGAGATTGCCAGGACACCTCAGCCCGCCCTTTTGCCTTTCTCCAGGTCTCCCATATGGGGTCTCCTGAGGCAGGGCCCGCTTTTTGTGCCTCCCGGGCTGCGTCGGGACTGGCACCCAAATACTGCACCGACCATGGCTCGCAGGCCCAAATCTTCTGTAAAGTCCGTAGGGTCTGTAGGGTCTGTAGAGTCCATAGGGTCGCTATTCAGGTGTCCATTTGTTGCCGAATGAGGCCTTTGTTGGGGATGAGCCATTTGTTGGGTCCAGGGAAAACTCGGGACTCAATACGAGTCATCAACAAGTTCCATTTATTGAAGAGAGCATCAGACACTTATACAGAATTGTGCAGCAATTCTGCCAGCTCAGCCTGTTGCAGTCGAGTGTGGAGTGCCAACGTGGGAGGCTGAAAGAAAGGCCAACTGCACAGTGGCATCGGCAGCAGCAAAGGGAGCACTGGCTGTTTGCTGATTTTCCAGGGAAGAGCCTTTCAAGAGATGAAAGGCAAATGGGACAGCTCCAAGGCATCTTACTGCTTCTAGGCAGCAGGGAAGCTCAAATGCACAGCAAGATGGAGTAGCACCTCATTCAGCCAATTTCCTCGGGTTTTCATACCTCAGAGTCCCACTTGGATCAAAGTCTATGATTTCCCCTTCTTCTGGGTCCTTTCCCAGCTCAATAGAAAGCAGCTCCTAAGGGACTGGCTTTTGCCCATCTCTCTCACTTCTGTCTGTCTGCAGGGCTCAACAGCAGGGTCAGCAGCTCCTCTGGCTGCCTCTGTCATTGAGGAAGAGGCTGAAGAGGAGCAAAGGAACATCAAGCTTCCAGCTGCTGTCCCTCCACAGCCTGAACGTGCAGAGCCAGTAAGTGGCAGCTGAGCTTGGCACTGCCTTTGGTGCAGGGCCAGGCTTCCAGTTTTGGAGCAGCCCTTGTTGCTAGTGGCTGAAGATGCTGGCGGCTGTGTGCCTGCTGTGACGTAGTGCTGTTCAGGCAATCCAGGGATCCCCGGCCAATGGGTTCTGAAGTTGGACATTTAAGCTGGGATGCTGAGAGGGCCCGAGAATGTCTCTTGGCATCAGACAGGAGGCAGCATTCAATGATTCTCAGTGTAGGAGTCAGCCCCTTGTGCCCATTGTCAGTGCAGGCTGCCTGTGGTCAGCGGACAGAGTGGCCCAAAGACACAGCTGACAGCCTTGCAGACGACCTGGGAGACACTGACCCCTGGAAGAGACCTGCCCTCTCCATGGACTAATTAGCTTCAGGCTGTGCTTCCAGCTGCTCAGAGCAGAGTTTGGAGAGGAGAATCCTTGGCAGCCCTACATTGTAAAGGGCCAGTGGGTCTGGGCAGGGCTGGAAGGCGTCTCCGAAGGGCCACTCCCTAAAGGCTGCCATGGAGAGGGGAAATCCATGAAACAGATCAGAGAAGAGACATGCTGTGGGCTTCTGAGCAGATCACTGCATGCCAGCTCCGGGCTGATTTCATTTGCCAGGGAAAGACAGGAAGAGGAAAGCAATGAGGCTCTGCGGCCTTGCTCTGATCTCTTTGGATCTTGGCAGCTCCATGGCTACCTTGTTGCCAGTGTCTTGCAGAAAAGCTGCAAACACGGAGCATGGAGGTGGCTGTGAGGGGCTAGATCCAAGCAGACTTTGGGCTTTTCCCAGAGTTGCCTTTGAGAAGGGGACATGGGAAATGCCCCAGCTGGAGAGGCCTGGCAGTGGCTGACAGCACCTTGCCAAGGCCTTGCTCTGGCTGTGCGCTGCGCAGGGCATGTGTGCTAGCCATGCTTCTGACGGACAATCCTTCCTTGTCCCAGCTCAACACAGGCTCTGCAATTCAACCTGGTGCCACTGGAGCAGCGTGGCCTGCAGCAGCCAGCTCGCCCCCCGCTGCCGGTGCTGCCTGCAGCAGTGCAGCCCAGCAGCCCGAGATGAGGGAGGAGCAGGACCTGAAGACACTGAGTAAGTCGGGTGCATTTCTTGTCTGCCAGAGCAGTGTGTTTTGTGTGTATCTGGGTGTAGGCTGCGCCAGAAGCTGCCCCTCGGTCTCAGAGGCACTTAGGCCTCTCTGTAGAACCTGTTGTTGTGCTTTGAGGCAGTGCGGCAGCGCTCAGGGAGTCCCTGCTGCCTGTGAGGGCAGCTGGGCCTGGCTTGGCTCTGCCTGGGCTGCCTTCTGTGCCAAAGACAAAAGCAGAGATTGTTTCTGCTTGAGCAGAAGGCTGGCACCTAGCAAGTGACTAGGCCCCAGGGAGCTCTCTGGCCCCAGCTGTTTTCGGGCTCCCGTTCTTACTCCTCCTCTGGCTCAGACACTTTGTGCCCCTGGCAGCGGACCTGCCAGTGATGGTGGCTGTGACTGCAGAGGCTGCAAAGGCCCTTGGTTACCTCTTAGGGACCCCTTCTTAAGGGTTCCTCATTTTGGCTTATGGCATGGGATGGTGCGCTTGAATGAAATCAAGGCCTTCTTGGAAAGGCCACCTGATGCAAGGTGGAGAAGATGGCCCTCCCACTTGCTGGTCTCAGCAGATGGAAGCCAAGAGACCACAAAGGGTCCAGAGCTGCCAGCAGTGGGGCTGCCTTTGGGAGGCTCTGGGCAGCGGCGTCTCTGTGTGCCACTGAGCGCCCTGCACTGCTTTTGTCTTTCAGGGAGCATTGTGAGTGTGGGCCAGCCAATGAGCAAATACACAGCATTTGAAGAACTGGGACGAAGGTAAGCGTGGCGTCAGCTCCTTTTACAAAAGTGTGAGCCAGGTCTTTGGCTGGTGCAATATCAAGCGTGAAGTCAGGCAAGCTCCAATCATGGTCAGGCTCTGGTTTGACCTTCTGTCGCCTGCCTGGACTGCTTGGTCCAAGCAATCCGAAGGCCTCATCAAAGACAAGTTGATGCTGGCATTGTTTTGCTTGCAGCAATGAGGAGCAGGAGCTGGGAAATGCCCTGGCCCTGCAGCTTTCTGGCCTGAAAGAGCACCTTGCCATTCGAGAAATGTCAGATTCTCAAGGACAGTCTTCTGACTCTAATTGTTCTCACTTTTTTGACACACACATGCATACACACCCGCACAAGGAGGAGAGTTCCCCTTAGGTTTGGAAATGACCTGGCTGGGCGTGAGCCTTGGAGGTATCCAGCAGGCCTTGGTCTTCATGCTGCACCTTAGTGTTCCCTTGGACAGGCTGCCCTGCACGGCAGAGGGCTCGCGGGCTGACGTGCTGTTGGCCGAAGAGATGCTGCAGCCAGGTATTTTCTAAGGAAGGTGTGCAGGCAGCCTGGGGAGATCTGCTGCCTAGGCTTGATTTCACTGCCAAGGGCTAAAGAGCTCTTTCAGCTGCTTTTGTCTTTCCAGGGGATTTGGAGCTGTTTATAAAGCCCTTGACACCAGCAGCGGCCAACAGGTAAAGTACCAACAGCCACATGCCATTTTGCAGCTCTGGAGCCCTTTCCCCGCTGCTGTGAGCTCTGCCTGGAGGTTTGGCTGGCAGCTCCATGTGTGCAGCAGAGGCTGTTCCTCTGAGTACAGTCTAGGCTCAGGGGGCAGAATGCATTTGGGATGGCCTTTGGTGCTTCTGCTAAGCTCTGCTGTCTAGTGAGAAGGCACTTTGGCCCAGCCCGCTGCCTCATTGCACCAGCACTTGCTCCGTGCTCCTTGTGATCTCGAGCAGGGTGTGTCTTCTCAAGGGAACGGTGGTCAATGTCATTTCAGGTGGCAATCAAGATCATGTCACTTGAGGAGGGGATATCCGAGGAGCTGGCTGCCAATGAAATCCTAGCCATGAGGGACAGCAGGAGTCCCAATATCGTTGCCTACTTGGACAGATTGGCATATTCTCATGTCAATGTAGCTTTAGCTAGTGCAAGCCCCAAGAGACAATGCCCTTTGGTCACTGGCAGAGAAGGGAGCTGGTGATGATTTCTCTGCTGGTCTCCAGAGCGTGGGAGGAGGTGGAGCTGGTATTCAATAATCTCTTGTGGCACACGTAGCTTGGAGAGCAGTTGCAAAAACCTGGCTCAGGCCCTGGGGTGTCTGAGGCTGTGCCCATTGCTGTCTCTCCATGCCATGGTTTTCTTCTTTCAGCTACCTGGTCGATGCGGAGCTCTGGCTGGGCATGGAGTTCATGGACGGTGGCACCTTGTTTGATGTGCTCGGGGCAGTGTACCTGGAGGAAGGACAGATAGGCGCTGTCTGTCAGGAGGTGAGGGATCCCACTTGTGCTTTCCCAAGGCTGCCCAGGATGCTGCTTGCCAGCTGGAGGTTAGGGAGAGCTGAGATTTCTTGCTCTCACCTTTCCTTTGCTGCTGCTGCTGCTGCTGCTGTCACGACACACAGGAGAAGAAAGAGCATGGCAAGTGAACTGCCTGCCGCTGTCCCCGCACTCCTCAGGCTCTGTTCTTGCACTCTTCCATCCTGTCTGTCCTGAGGCACTGGTGCTTGCTCACTCACTTGGTTTCACTTGCTTCCTCTTCTCAGCTTTGCCTGGCAATGTTTGCCTGGAGCCTGTCTGTCTGTCCTACATTCCTTGCCACTGGAAGACAGCATGCAGGTGGCAGAATTTCAAGCTAAGGGAGAGGAGCTGGCGTTAGCTTCAAAGGATAGCATTGCAGCCCTGATGGCGATGGATTCTGGAACAGCTCTAAGGTCCTGCTTCCTCCTCTGCTGCCACTAGGCTTCCCCAAAAGTTTTTGCCATGCTGCCTCCCAGCCAAAGGTGACGCGCTTCCTACTGAAGGCCGGTGGAACTTTTGGAAGCCCAGATGCCTTTGCTTGGAAATCGAGAACAAACTTCCAAGAGTTTTGAAGCAGCGAGCTCTTCTTGGTGACAGCACCATGATGCTGTGCCCTCGCTCACAGTTGCCTGAGAAAGCTGTCAATCCCATCGAGCTCTTTCCTTTCTGGTGGGATGAAATCAGATTGTGCATGTCAACTTTCCCTCCCTCCTTTTCTCTCTCAGTGCCTGCAAGGACTGCATTTCCTTCATTCCCGCCAAGTCATACACAGACACATCAAAAGCAACAACGTCCTTGTGGGCATGGATGGATCTGTCAAGTTGGGTGGATATCCCTGCTGGGCTGCAGCATTTCCAGCACATGCCGTGCGCTTGCATTTTGGTGAGTGCCACTTGGGCAGAAGCGCCGCTTGGTCAGTGCGCGAATGGTGAGGGTGTTTTGGAAGTGGCCGATGCCCTGTTTGCCTGGCTCCAGGCACGTGAAAGGAGAGCTCATCTGCTTTTTCAGCTCCATTCAGCATAGCCTGGTCAGACTTGGAGTGGGCAATGGTTTTGGCCACTTTGCCAGTGGTAGCTGGCTTTGACAGCCTTTGTTTTTGTCCTCAGGTGACTTTGGCCTCTGTGCTGAGCTCAGCCCTGAGCACAGCAAGCGCAGCTCCAGCATTGGCACTCCCAGCTGGATGGAACCGGAGGTGGTGAGAGGAGAAGCCTACGGCCCCAAAGTGGACACCTGGTCCCTGGGGATCATGGGGCTGGAAATGGTGGAAGGGGAAGCTCCTTACGAGGGGGAAGCCCGTCTCAGGGTAAGGTGCAGCTTGGCAAGAGGGGTCTGTGTGGAGAGAGGTGATGTGGCTAGCAAAGGAGCAGCCACAGTGTCCTCTTGCATCCTTGTGCTTTAGGTTTATGAACTGATAGAAAGGAACAGGCCCCCAAAACTGCAGAAGCCCCGGCACCACTCAGCTCTCCTGCACGACTTCCTCCGCTGCTGCCTGCAGGCAGACGAGGACAGGCACTGGTCTGCCCAGGAACTCCTGCAGGTAAGAAAAAGCAAAGGGGCAAAAAGCCCTGTCAGCTGAGGACACCTGCATGAAGGGATGAGTAGGAGTGTGGGCCATGTGGCACAGACAGCTCCCAGGACAGGAAGGCGCAGGGGGACACACTGCCCTCGGTGCTCTTTGTGTGTCTTCCTGGTAGCCAGGGAATCCTGCTTGAGCCCGTGAGGGTGGGATCCTGGAAAGTAAGAGTTCCTTTCTTTGTTCTTTATCCTCTGGGCAACAACATCCCTTTGTGACCTCAGGTGATCCTGCCTCCAGCCTGGCTGCTCTGATCATCTCAGCCGAGCAAATGCAGGAAGACTGGAGAGGAGACACCTGCACCTGAGGAGGCCCTTATGCCCTGCCAGCTGAGAGGAGGGAAAAGGGGATGTGTCATCTTGAGGCAGAGCTTCAGCCATCCCCTGAGTATTAAGAGGAGCTGTGCCATAGTTAGGAAATGTGACAGTTTTCATATTTGCTCAGTTTAGGTGTTAGGTTAGATTAGGTTAGGTTAGGTGTGTGTTAGGTTCAGTTTAAAGCTCTGTTGTTTTTTCTTTCTCGAAAAGATGAAAGTTGAAAAAAGTTAGGAAATATAAGGATCAAGTTTTAAGGATTATGGAACGTAGATAGCTTAGATAAAAGAGGATTGTTTAGCTTAGAATAGAGTGTTGTAAATTTAGGAAAGCTTATAAGTAGAAATGAAGGAATTGTCATAATAAGAATTAAGCTGTGAGAGGAAAAGCTGGGCTGCAGCCCAACTGGAGCCTGCAGGCGCTCCAAGCTGTCAGCCTGAACAGGCCGCCTGCAGGACAGAAGGATGAAGATGGAGAAGTAGCGAGGGGATGCTTTGTTTCAGCCCGAGTACCAATAAAAGTCTAAAATATTCCGAGTGTTGTTAGACTCCCTTCCTTGCCAGGCTGTATCTAAGGGGACAGTCCCTTTCAGAGGCCCAAAGAACAGAGGGAGGTAAGCAGCTTTGCTTGCCTGAAGTGTGGAATGCCCGTGGGAAGCTTCGAGACTTGCGGGTAATGAATGCCAGGAGATGAGCTCACATTCAGGACAACACTAGGAGGCAGATGTGCAGTCCTTTCTGGGCCTCTTGTCTTGGAGATGTCAGGGTGATCAGCAGCAATCACCATTTTGTTCCCACCCTCCTCTCACTATGTCACCTGTGGGATGGAATGGCATTGTCATAGAGGCATCTGGCCCTTCCTCCCTGCTTCTCTTTTCCCCCCTTTTCAGCCCAGAGCCCCAGAGCCTCATCCCCCAGGGGTGTGTGCAACCACCAGGGAATCCTGCAGAGCCCCATTCCCACTCTGCTGCCTCCTTGGCCTTTTCCCACATCTGGGCCAGCCTGCTGTTGCCAGCTGTTGGACACACACACAGCATACTACACCTGTCAGGGAGCAATTTGATGCAGGAGCCCCTGCTAACCACGGCTCAACAGCCCGGCATATTTCCCACCGAGCTGTGGCTCCATTTGGACTCCATCTGCTGGGATACCCACTGTGAGGGACTGCTCAGGGCCTGGATGCTCCTCGAACAGTGCCCACAGGCCTCATTTCCACACCTCCCCATTCCTCCTACCCCTAAGGGTGCCTCAGCCTTCTAAATTGTCACAATTGTTCTTACTCTGATGGCTTCCTGTGCTTTCCTTCATACTGTAAGCAGGAGTACACAGTTTTCATTGTCTTTATTCTAGAATTGATAAAAAGAAGTTGGAAGTGCTGCTAGAGCTTTTCATTTAAAACTTGAAGCATCTGCAAAAAGTAGAGAAGCTTTCTGTGCAGCTTTTCAGTTAATTCAGTCTCCTTCCTCTTCACTCAGTTTCAGCATATCTGTTTATTTTCCTTTGCTGTCATCTTTGAAGCTTCATCACTTGTCTATCGATCTGTAAAAAAAACCCGTAAACCCAACGCAAATTTACCATCCTTTGTATTTTTCCTCATCTGGAAAAGCTGAGACTACTGTGATCTTCTCCTGTGATCTAGACTTTGATTCCCATCTTGGCTCTGGCTAAGAGCAGAACAAATGGAATTTGTTACCTGCTAGTAGATCTGCTAGCAAAGGTCACAGTTAGAGCTAAGCATGGTGCTTCTCTCCCTTTGTTAAATACACATCTTTGTGTCTAGGCCTGGTAGTTTCCAGGAGCACCTGGAAGCTACTGCCAAGGACAAAAGTCTCACTCTTGCTGGTTTGGACACGGATTTTTTGGTAGGATTTTGATCTACATCTACAGTGACCTACAGGAACTGGATCTTTGACACAAAGTGCCTTTAGCAACATTTCAAAGCATAGTGGGCAATGAAGTCCAGATACTAATGAGTTGTGGTTTGTTTGAACCCTGTGTAACATCTGGTACAATATCCCAAAACATGTCATTTTTGAGTGTTTCAGGCATTTAAAATTTAGGCTTATTCTTGTCAACACTTTTCTTTCCTCCCTTCAGAAATCTGCATGCCCAGGTACTAATTTCTTTCTCAGTTTGTCGATAAGTTACCTGTCAGACAATACTTGTTTCTTGACCCAGAGATGGGGCAACTGTCACCATTAGGCCGGACGTGACATACACACGTGATCATGGTCCAAGAAGAAAAAAGATTTTTTATTCTGTGTGTTCTCCAGCTTATACACGCTTAACCAAGTGTGATCTTCAGTCCGCCGCCGGCCTTGGCTCGCAGGTGGCCATCAAGCAAGTGTCCCGGGAGCGCATTTCGGAGTGGGTGCGGCTAGGGAGTGAGCGGGGCCAGTGGGAGAAGCCGGCGGGGCGTGCCAGGTGGGGCTGAGGCGAGGCCCGGCAGGGCGGCAGCCGGAACACTACGAGGGCAGCGAGCGTGGAGTGAGTGGGGGCCGCGCAGCGCCACGGGCCGGGCCATGGTGAGCCGCGGCGGGGCCGGGCAGGGGGGGCTGCCCGAGGCGTGGCGCAGCATCGGCCCCACTGACGGCATTGTGGTCCCCCAGCAGCGCAAGGACGCCCTTGTGCCCCTGGAGCCAGCGCTGCTGTGGAAGGTGTCGCGGCCTGGCTTCCGCGGCGTCATGTGGCTCCTGGACTGGTTCGAGGTGCCCAAGGGCTTTGCACTGCTCATGGAGCATCCGCAGCGCTGTCAGCACCTCTGGTACTTCCTGCACGAGCGGCGGTTCCTGACGGAGCCCGTGGCGCAGGGGCTGCTCAGCCAGGTGCTGGAGGCCGTGCAGCGCTGCAGCAGCCGGGGTGTCCTGCACTGCCACATCAAGGCCGAGAACGTCCTCGTCAACCTGGCCATGGGCGAGGTGAAGCCCATCAACTTCGGGTGCGGCACCATCCTCCAGGACACATTCTACACCCTGATGTCAGGTGAGCCCAAAGCCGGGGCCCAGCAGGGCAGCAAAGTTCCCCCCTTGGCTGGCAGAGGGGGAAGAGGGAGGGAAGGAAGGAGGGAAGGAAGGAGGGGGAATCCTTCTTCAGCCAGCTGCAGCCAAGTTGCTTTTTGGCAGGGCAGGGGCTGGCTGTTGTGGAATGGGAGCTGGCTGGGAGGGAGGGAGCAGCATGGGCCTGATGAGCTGCGCCCGTGTCCCATAGGAGCACCGGAGTACAGCCCACCAGAGTGGATCCTCTTTGGCTGCTACCATGGCCAGCCAGCCACCATCTGGTCCCTGGGCATTTTGCTCTATGAGCTGGTCTGTGAGCACCTTCCTTTCCACACCAACGAGGACATTGTCCGGGGCCAGCTCTTCTTCCCGCCCTGGATGTATCAAGGTGGGGATGCGCCTTCAAGGCATGAGGGGAAGAATGGGGTTGTGAGAGGCAGCTGGCACATAAGCGTCCTGCTCTTGCAGCTGGTGAGGAGGTGGATCTCCTGGGTTCAGCTGGAGGAGGTGGCACCTGTTCCTCTGTGCTGGTGTCCTTCACAAGAGAGGATCAATAGGAAGCTTTTGGCTGTAGCTCTGAGCCCTCCTGGTGGCGTGGGCATTGTGGAATGTGGGAGAGCATGGACAGGAGCCTTGTCCCGCTGAGCGGCGGTTTCTGGTTTCTCTCCGCAGAGTGCCAGCACCTCATCAGGTGGTGTTTCTGCATGGACCCCACAGACAGGCCATCACTGGAGGACCTTTTTGAGCATTCTTGGCTACAGGAGCCCAGCCTGGCCCAGGAGAGAGCAGAGATGCATCCCTGTGCACAGTAGGATCCAGGAGCCAGCAAGTAGCACCGGCACGCGTCTCGTGGTGCTGGAAGAAAACCCCGGAGCGTTTCCCTGCGGCTGGGGCATGAAGGAGAGAGCGCAGCCAAGGAGATGCTTCCGCTGGTCCCCACGAGCTGTGGAGGGAGAAGCTCCATGCTGCCCGTCCCATTGGAGAAGTGGTGACAGTGCGGTGAAGGTGCCACGGACTGGGACAGGGGAAACATCCCCCTGCAGCTCAATGGCATCGTGATGTCCCCACAAGCAGAGGCACAGCTGGCGTGTTCTTCTGGAGCACAATGTGGAGCTGAGAACACCATTCTGGAGCTGGGAACACCATCCTGGAGCTGGCCGCTGGCGGGGCAGAGCCCATTGGCTTTGGCTGCAGCCCCTGCCTGGAGGACACGCTCTGCGCCCCAATGCAATCAAGATGAGTCCCCAGCCGGCACAGGGACGGGGGGATGCTGGTGGTTCCAGGCACGGCAGGGCTCAGCTTGGCCACGTGCCGGAGGTTCCCCGCTCGGCGGCGCTGGGGGATATTAATTTTCCTGCCGGCCGTCGAGCTGCTTTTTGGCGGGACAGGGAACGGATGTTGTGGAAGGAGAGCCGGCTCCTGGCCTTGCTGACAGCTTCTGCCAGCCAGCCTGGCACAGGCTGAGGCGGGGGCAGCCAGCCTGACAAAAGCATCCATCCATGTGAATGGGGGGCGGCAGAGGTGGATGGGTTCCGAAGCCATGCCCCAGCTGGTCTGCTCTGCAGGCCCTTGAGGAAGGGCTACGTTTATGGGCAGGAAAGGTGGGGATTTTCCCCACCCATGGACAGGTTTAATTCTCACATGGAGTGGTCAGACCTTCCACAGGGCGGTGAAATGGTGACAAGCTTTGTGCTTTGTTTCCAGGTCTCGTTTTGAATTGACTTTCATGCTTTTGTTCTTTGTTTTTCCCAGGAGGATTACACCTGGTTCCCGGACCGGTGTGCTACCCCAGGGGCCATGGTCTGCGGGGACAGCCCCTTCTAGAAGGACGAGGACCTGGTGCATGATCGGCTCCTCTCCTGGCAGCAGCTCTCCAGAGGTGGGCACCCGGCTCCACAGCTCGGCTGGCAGAATGGCTCAGGGCAGGCGGCAGCGGGCACACAGGCATCCTGCTCTTGCAGCTGCTGAGGAGGTTGCTGTGCTGTGATTAAACAGAGCAGGTGGAACGTGGCCTGCCCCGCTGCCCTTCTCTAAAAACAGAGAATGGGTCGGGAGATTTGGGCTCTGAGCACAGCCAGCAGCCTGGCCCGGGCACAGCCATGGCAGGACAGGGGCACAGGAGCCTGCTGCAACTGACCATGGGTCTCTGGTTTCTCTCCGCAGGCTGCCAGCACCTCATGCCATGGGAATGGCACTGTTCAGCCTACCAGGCTGGGAGGGCTGGAGGGCAGCTGGCCTTCATTTGCTGTCAAAAATAAATTGGGATTTTTTTGTCATCGTCATCATTGGAGTGTTTCTTTCCTCCTTTTCCAAGCTTTTGGCCTCCTGTGATAAACGGATGTGATTTGTGCTAACAAAATTGTAATTATATAAATATTTTTGGAAAATAATTGGAAAGGTATATGTGATTAATGTTATGAAGCACATGGGTTTCTTTTAGATGATACATGTAGGAAACAGGATATGGGAGACTGGATGAACAAAAGTTAGGAAGACTCCCAAGTCAGAATTGACATCAAGACAAAGTTAAGACAGCTCCCAGGACAGGATTGGCCGTGACATGAATAAAGTTGAGACAATTCCAGACAGGGAGTCTAAAATAGTGCTCTTATCTATAAAATAATAAGGCTTGCTTGGAACACAGTGCTTACTTACATAACACAGGACCTGGGGCACGTGCACAACCTGCCAGGTTATTCAGAGGACAGCGAGGAAGACTGCTGACCTTCCTCAAAGAAGAGCACCAAAGAGCCATAAGCCCCCTTAGCCACAGTGGGAGCATGTGCTGTGTGTGCTGTGGTGATGTAGATTTCAAGAATCGGAAATAGGAGGAGATTTACAGGAAAATATTGATGAATATGTATTAGCACACAGTATATAAGTTGTGTTGGGATCCTTTTGCCTTTTTCACATGAGGCAGGGTGGGAAGCCCTCCCCATACCCCGATCGATGGGTTTTGCTTATGCTTTATCTGAACCACTGCCAAATTTCTTTTTGTAACTACTGGATGCTATTTGATCGTATTATTTTATCTCAATTAAAACTGCTGCTAAATTGTAAGTTTGTGGTTTATTAGACATATGGGACCACATATATAAGATCAGGAATATGACTTAATAGTTTACAAAACCAAAACGAATATTATTCAGCTAAATTAACAAGGAATAGAAAAGCATTCGAGACTTAATCACAAAGGATAAAGTAACAGAAATTATGATACTTGATTAAATGAATACGTTTTTACTTAATGAGTTAATAGCTCAGTCTCCTCTGGCTTTTGATCTCCTCCCCAGAAGGGGTGCAGTTCTTTGATCTCCTCTCCATGGGGGGCACAGTCCTTAGGGTTTGGTCTAGGCTTTGGCATGGGGTGTTGTGTTTTGGATGATGATGACTGCCAAAAACCCCTATACAATCTCCCCCAGAACCCCCAAATTCACTCAAACCCCCTCAAACTTCCTCCCAACCACCTCAGGAAAAATTTTGGGTGGATTTTGGCGGGGGTTTGGGTACCTCATGCATGCCGAAGTGGGCGTAGGATTCAAACCCACTAAAAATTACCCCCTAAAATCCCTCCAAATCTCCCCCAAACCCCCAGAGGATGGATTTGGAGGAAATTTTGGGTTAATTTTTGGTAATTTTGGGTCAATTCTGGGTGGATTTTGGGTGGTTTTGGTACCTCCCCGACACCAAATTTGGCGTAGGATTCAAACCCAGACAAAATCTCCCTCAAATCTCCTCAAAACCCTCCAAATTCTCCCCCAAAATGTGGGGGTTCCCAGGAGGGGGCACCGCTGATCCAGGGCATCGAGGCGCTGCCTGCAATCATCCATAACCACCCCCTAAGGAGCCTCCAGGGCTTTACCCTCCATGAGCTGCAGCAGACGTGTCAGGAAAGGTGACAAGAGCCCGTGAAATAGTCCTTGTTGCAGGCAGATTAGCCACTTGTAGCTCTTCAGAACTCCCTCCCATGAAAAACAAAAAATCTTAAACTGTTCCTAAATGTGAAAAACACGTTCACTCTCCTGTGAAAATGTAAAAAGTTTAATGAAGGACAATGGGAGACCAGGACCATGGAGCAAAAGTTATCACGGCCGGGTGCATCTTGGCACCGGGGATCCCCCTGAAATATCTTTCCCCTTACATCAGCCTGTTGCATATTCATAGACCCTCATGCACAGCAAACTTTACCCCCAAACTAGTTTACATGCTTCAAGAACAGTTTAGCATGGCTCTTCCTTGGATCTGCCTTTTTAGGGCATGCAGATTCCTTGGTTGTGGTTTTAGTCCATTCTTATCACCTCCAGTTTTTGGGCCTTGGTCCACTCTGCCTTCAGACGGGGAGTGCTGATAGTTGGCAGATCTGTACAGGTGTCCTCATCCTCTGTGCATTGGATGTTATCCCATTCAAGCAGGCAGTTTAACACAAGCAGCTATTTCACTAAGCTTAATTAATGACAGAAAACAAAACTATATCTTTACAACACAGTTACTTTAACATCACACATATAAAATCTATTTTAATATCTGTGAAAAGCCAATATTATAATACGTATCCATAAAAATAAACCTCTCACTGAATGATGGTAGATGTCGGTCCCATGGCCCAGTCCCAGTACTGGGAATTTTGCTTCCCTTACTGGAAATTCCCCTCCTCATAAGCTTTCTACCCCCATGTTTTTAAGGTCACTATCGTTATACACATATATTATAATATTGGCTTTTCAAAGATATTAAAATGTACTTTATATCTGTATGTTAAAGTAACTGTTATTGTCTTGGTTTGAAAAGACAGGTGTCAGCTAAGGAAGGCAAGTTCCTCCCCTGGAATGGAAAATGTAAACCCCCTCCCTCTGAATTGTTGTAATTTTGAAATTAAGGGGCTCTCAAGCAAAGATATGGGAATAGGAATAACAGGTTTTATAAGGAAAAATTAAAAATACAAATGCTGTAGTACAAACAAACAAAACCACTGACAGAGTCAGAACAGTACCTGACACCCTGTGGGTCAGGCTGTTGGCAGCAGTCCCAGTGAATGGTGGCTGCAGCCCTCCTGCAGTGCCAGGTGTGGTTCTGTTGGGGCAGGGACCCTGGAGAAGGGTGGAGTTTTCCTCTGAAGGTCCAGGCTGCTGCAGATGGGCCGGGGAATCTTCTGTCCTCTGGGAATCCAGTGGAGAAGACAGCTGCTCCTCTGGGAATGCAGTGGGAAAAGGCTGATCCTCTGGGAATCCAGTGGGAAAAGGCTGCTGTGGTGTTCCAAACCTCAGATTCTATCCAGGTAGAAATGTTTGGCTCCTCCCCCTGGGTGGAGCATCACCCAATGGCATGATGACATTTTATTAGCCATGCAGGGACACTCAATGGCTCATTAACAGCAGATAATTAATAATTAATGGCCAGTCCATTATCAGAAGATATCTCCTGGAGGGAGGATTGGTTGTGGAAGAGATAAACTGCCCAATGAACAGAAGATAACTGCCCCACCTCTGACAGATGGCAAACAGAACAGACACTTATCTTGCAATCCAGGACCTGTCCTCACTGGCTGCCCCCATTCTCCAGAGTTGATGGTATCCAGGGAGGCTGCAGCTGCTGATGTCGGGAACAAACAAGTTGGGTCTTGGTTTCAGAAAGCTCCAGAATCCATTTCTGACCCCCGACAGACAGGGCAAAGGCAGGGTTTTTATAGGGTATCCCAGGGCTGGAGTTGGGGTTTGGGTCAAGGGAGGAGTTCTTAGCAACACAAGAAGGGTGAAATCAAATTCCTGCCCCTTAGACACAGAGCCACTCCACACAGAATGTGTCCCCAAGTCCTAAATTCCCCCTCAAACTCCTGATTAATGGAGGGACTTTGGACATCTTTGATCAATTTCATTCATTTAACCCTGTTTGGCTGCTTTTAAGAGATGAAGATGAAGCAGAAGAAAATTCAGGCCAAACGGAAAGGAGAAGCAGCCAGGTGTGTTCCCAACATGGATCACAGGAATGTGAGTGACCAGGGCTGTGCCCAAAGTGCCTCCTCCAGTGGGGTATGGAGCTGTAGCAGCGCACAAAGCTCTTCCCGCACTCGGGGCACTCGCAGGGCTTCCCTTACTGGTGGCTCCGTTGGTGCTTGTTCAAGTGAGAGCGCTGTGAGAAGCTCTTCCCACACTCCTCACACTTGTAGGGCCTCTCCCCAGTGTGGATGCGCCGATGGGTGACGAGGGTGCAGTTGTGCTTGAATCCCTTCCCGCAGTCGGGGCATTGGAAGGGCCTCTCCTCTCTGTGAATCCAATAGTGCTTGAGGAGATAGGTGCTGGTCTTAAACCTCTTCCTGCATTTATCACACTCATAGGGCCTCTCTCCAGTGTGGATCTTTTGGTGGCGGATCAGGTAGGACTGCTGCCTGAACCTCTTCCCACACTCCCCACACTCGTACGGCCGTTCCCCAGTGTGGGTCCTCTGGTGCCTGATCAGGGTTGAGCTCCGGCTGAAGCTCTTCCCACATTCCTCACACTCGTGGGGCCTCTCCCCACCATGGATTTGTCGGTGCATGACAAGATGGGAATTGCGTCTGAAGCCCTGCCCACAGTCGGGGCAGCAGAAGGGCCTCTCTGTGTGCGTGCGCTGGTGCTTGAGGAGATGGGAGCTGGACTTAAATCTCTTCCTGCACTGATCGCACTCGTAGCGCCGTTCCCCAGTGTGGGTCCTCTGGTGCCTCATCAGGTGGGATCTCAAGCTGAAGCGCTTCCCACATTCCTCACTCATAGGGCCTCTCCCCGGTGTGGATTACCTGGTGCCGGATCACGCTGGAGCTCCGGCTGAAGCTCTTCCCACATTCCTCACACTTATGGGGCCTCTCCCCGGTGTGGATTTGTTGGTGCATGACAAGATGGGACTTGTGCCTGAATCCCTTCCCACAGTCGGGGCAGCGGAAGGGCGTCTCCTCTGTGTGCGTGCGCTGGTGCTGGAGGAGATGGGAGCTGGTCTTAAATCTTTTCCTGCATTGATCACAATCGTAGGGCCGTTCCCCAGTGTGGGTCTTCTGGTGCTTGATCAGGTTGGAGCTCCTCCGGAACCTCTTCCCACACTCCACATGTTTCTGGGGCTTCTCCCCATCATGGAGCTGCTCATGGAGCACCAGCTCCGAGCTCTGGCTCCATCTCTGGCTGCCTTCCCGGCCCAGGCTGGCTCTTTCCCCCTCAGATCCCCGCCAGCTGCGTTTGCAGCCCCTCCTCGTGCGGCATCTCCAGGGCTTTTCCTCCCCGTTGGCTTCCTGCGCCGTGGAGCCGCTCAAAACGGCCTCTTCCACCAGGTTCTGCCACGGGCATTTGTCCTCCCTGCTCTCCATGCTCAGCTCCTGCTCTGGGGAGGAAAGACAAGGACAGGATGGGATTTGCCTCGGTGCCACAGGCAAGGGCAAGGAGATCCCCCCAGGGCTGTGCTGCAGCCAGGGCCATGCTGGGCTGGGAGATGGAGCAGCACAGAGGGGAAAGGGGCACTGACTTCCTCCTCATCTGCATCAGTGTCCTGGGGCATCTTCCTCTTCCTCACAGCCTCCCAGGGGTTGGGAATGGGAAATCCTGGTTTGGGGAAAACAAGGGATGAGCACATTGAGTTTGAAGGTCCCTCTGCCCAAGTCCATCTCTAGGAGTCACTGGCAATCTGGGTGGCATAAAAACCTCCCAAACACCAAGATTCAGCCCTGGAAAAGCCTCCCAGGAGTTCCCCATCCCTGGTCCCTCCTCTTTGGTGTTTGGGGGCTCCCCCTGTCCCAGCTGCTGGGGTCACGCTTGGATTCGGGGTCCCCCTTGTGCTCGGTGCCCACCCTGCCCAGGCTGCTGGCAGTCCCAGCAATGCCAAAAGCTCCCCCCTCTTCGCTCTCCCCATTTCAGGATGCCGCGGCTGTTTGGGCTCCCGGGCTCTCTTCTCCCCTCATTCTCTGCTCTGGGCTGCAGCGGCTCCAAGGAGTCCCCCCTGTCCCTCTCCAGGCTCTTGAGGCTCCCGCCCATGGCGGCGCTCCCCCCTCTCTGGGCTCCCCACTTTGGGCTCCTGGGGCACACAGGGCTCTGCTCCTCCAGGCTGCCTCTGCTGGCAGCTGCCACCGGCACCCCCCGATGTCCCCCCAAGGGGCCTTTCCTGCTCAGCCTTGGACTTCTTCATTCTCCAAACACCCCCCAAAAACCCAACCCAGGGACCCCCCGGGATATCTGGGCTGAGTTCCACCCCCCTCCCCCCAATCGCCACTCACCTGCGCTTTGTGGGGGGCGATGATCCCACGGGTGGGGGCTGAGAATTCAGGGAAGGAATGACCGCGTGGTTTTCTTCTTTCCTTGATGCTCCTTTGTCCCTCCTCTTCCTCCCTCTCCTCTTCCATCCCTCCTCCCCCCTAACCCCGCCTCCTTCTCCCCCTCCATCCCTGCCCTTCCCTCCCTCCTCCTCCACCCCAGCAGCAGCCACACTCTCGGTGCCCCGTTCCCGCAGCCCTCACAGCCCGCGGCAGGAGCGGGGATGGAGCCGGGACAGGTCGGCATGGGCAGCGCGGGGCTCTCGGCTGCTCCCAGCTGCTGCGGGCAGGGGGAACCCGGCCCGGGCCAAAGGAGAGGCAAACTGGGCAAACTGGGGGCTGCACATCCAAACTGGGCCTTGCTGGGGACCCTGCCTGGCCACTGCCAGCCTTTGGGGCTCCTCTCGGCACATCCGCCAGGGGGGAACGCACACAGGGCTGGGGGATCCCAGCAGTGGCAGCACTGCCAGGGACTGGGCTGCACTGGGATCCTACTGGGAGTGACTGGGACTGTACTGGCTTTGTACTGACATCATACTAGGATCGTACTGGGATTTTACTGGGTTTGTGTTGATATTATACTGGGAACATACTGGGAGTGGCTGGGACTGTACTGTGTTTGTACTGACATCATACTCGGATCGTACTGCCATTGCAGGCCAGCGTGTGATCACACTGATGGACACTGGGATCATACTGGGATCATACTGGGAGTGAGCAGGAGCCTGCGGGGAGCAATTGAGACCCTGTTAGCGGCAAATGGGATACACTGGGAGTGACTGGGATTATACTGAGGACGACTGGGAGTAGCTGTGAGCAAGTGGGGACATGATAGGAGCAACTGGGAGGAAGTGGGAGTGACTGGCTGCATGCTGGGGGTGATTGGAAACTGCTGAACTTCAACTGGGATGATGCTGGAGGTGACTGGGATCATACTGGCAGTGAGTGGCACTACACTGAGGCTGACTGGGAGTGCTTGTAAACAAATGGGATCATACTGGAAGGAAGTGGAAAGATGCTGGAGGGAACTGGGGTACACTGGGAGATACTGGGAGTGACGGGAAGGAAAGTGAGGGTGAAAGAGAGGACCTGGAACCATGTGGAGCACAACTGGTTCATAGTGGCAGGGACTGGGAGCACTCTGGGCTCATCTTTGGATCATACTGGGAGGAACTGGATTAATACAGGGAGTAACTGAAAGTGACTGGGAACACACCCTGCACATCATCCCCCATACTGGGCCTGACTGGGAGCATGCTGGCAGCAAATGGCGTCAAACTGGGACTGACTGGGTTGATCCAGGAAGCAACTGGAACCATGCTGGAGGCAGCTGGGACCATACTGGGAGAGACTGGAAGCAACTGGGATTACACTGGGACCACACTGGGAGGGCTGGCATGTGACTGGGATCAAACTGGAGCTTACTGGGATCATATTGTGGCTGAAAGGGAGCAACTGGGATCACACTTTGGGCTACTGGGAGCAACTGAGAGAAACTGGGACAATGCTGCAAGCAAACTGGAGGAACTGGGAAGGACTGGATGCATGCTGGGATATTCTGGGCATGACTGGGGGATCATACTGGGATAACTAACACCTTACTGGGGCCACTGGCAGTGTCTGGAAATGACTACAGACATGCTGGGGGCAACTGGGATATACTGGGAGTGTCTGTAACCATGCTGGGGGGACTGGAACCACACTGGGAACAACTGGGACCATGCTGGGGAGAACTCGGAGTGAGTGGGATCATACTGGGAGGGACTGGGACCATATGGGGAGTGACTGGGACTAGAGCAGGGGCAACTGGGTTCAACTGGGACCATACTGGGAGTGTCTGTAACAACAGGGGAGTGATGGAAGCACACTGGGAACAGCTGGGCCAATGCTGGGAGCAACTGGGATCACAGTGGGGGCACTAGCATCAGACTGGGAGTAACTGGGATTAGACTGCAAGTGATTTGGGTCATACTGGGAGTGGCTACACTCATACTGGGACTATACTGGGTGTGAATGGAACCTGACTGGGGGTTACTGGGAGCTACTGGGCCCATGTTGGGAGGAAAATGGGACACACGGGGAGCAACCGGGAACAGCTGGAAGGAACTGGAACTGTGCTGAGAGGACTGAGACTACAACTGGGGCAACTGGGATCATACTGGGATCATATTGGGAGCAACTGGGACCACCCTTTGAGCAACAGATAGAAACTGGGATTGTGCTAGATGAAACTGGGAGTGACTGGGGAAGACTGGGATCATTCTGAGGTAACTCAAACATACTGGGAGTGTCTCTAACCATACTGGGGGCACTGGAACCACACTGGGAACAGCTGGGATCATGCTGGGAGCAACTGGGATGATACTGGGGAAACTGAATCTACCCTGGAGGCAACTGGGCACGACTGGGACCCTGCTGGGAGGGACTGGGACTGTTATTGGGGCAACTGGGATCATAATGGGAGGAACTTGGAACATCTGGAATTATGCTGGGAGCAACTGGGATCACACTGGGATCACAGTGAGAGCAGCTGAGTCCATACTGGGTTACACTGGGACCGCATTGAGAGCGACTGGAATCATACTGGGATTGACTGGGAGTGGCTGGTTTTGTGGATTTTGGGGGGTTTGGATTTTGGGGGGTTTTATTGGCATTTTGAGGGGGAGTTCTTCTGGGAGTGTTTGGGGGTTTATTGAAATTTTTGTGGCTGTTTTTGAATTTTGGGGGTTTTACTGGGATTTTGTTAGGATTTTTTGGGATTCTCAGAAATTCTGGAGGTTTTATTGGGATTTTCAGGAAACTCTGTGGGCATTTTATTGGCATTGTGGGGGCATTCAGTAGGATTCACTGGGGATTTGGGGTTTTCTGGGATTTTTCGTGGGATTTTTTGGGTGTTGCCAGGATTTCTTTGGATCTTGGGAGCAGATTTTGTGGGACATTTTATGGTTTTGGGGACATTTTTGGGGGATTTGCAGAGTTTAATCAGGATTTTTGGGATGATTAGGATTTCAAGAGATTTTTGGGCTTTTATTGGGATTCTAGGGTGTTTTAATGGAATTTTGAGAGATTTAATTGGGATTCAGTGGGTTTTATTGGGACTTTTGGGGCTTTTAAGGAGATTTTGGTGCCTCTGAGCCTGTCCCCACACCCAGGGAATGCCCCAAAGCCCCCCTAGAATTCCACTAAAACGCCACAAAATCCCCAATAAGTATAAGAAAACCCTCAAAAACCCCAGAGAATCTCTAAAAATCCCAGTGGAACTCACCAAAATTTTAAAAAAATCACAAAAATTTCAATAAATTCCCCCCAAGAAAACCCCAAAACCCCAACAAAACACCCCAAATCAACAAAACCCCCCCAAAATCACGCAACCATCCCAAAACCCAATAATTCTCCTCCAAAAACCCCAATAATTCTCCCCAAACTCCCAACAAAATCCCCTAATGCCCAAAAAAGCCACTCCGAAATCCCCAAAAACCCTCTCAAAACCCCAAAATCCCCACAAATCCCCCAGAACCCCCCCAGACTCGGTGGGGCCGTCCTGGATCAGGGGGCACCGGCGGGTGGAACAGGAGCCACTTCAGGGGGCCCTCGGAGCTCTTTGGGGAGGGGGCACCATGGCAGACCCCCCAAAAACCGGGGGGGGGAGGGGAACCCCTGCTGTGTCCCCTCCCCCCGAAACCCCCAGACCCCGGTTCAGGGTGGGCCTGGGACCCCCCGGGACCCCGAAATCTCCCCCGGGACCCCTCCAGGAACCCCAAACCCCCCAGAGCCCCCCAGGGTTGGCCCAGCACCGCCCTGGATCCCAAAACCTCCCTAGGACTCTCAGACCCCCCCCATTTCCCCCCAAAATTCACCCCAGACCCACCTGAGACCCCCCCCTAAATCCATCAGACTGCCCCACATCCCCCACAGATCCCTCAATCCCCCCCAAACCCTATGAAATCCCTTCAGACTCCCCCGTATTTCTCCAGAGCCACCTCAGAATCCCCAAGATCCCCTCACAACCCCACCGTTCATCTCACAATCCCCCAAAATCCCCTCAGACCCTCCCAATTCCCCTCAGATCTCCCTAAACCCACCTGAGAACCTTCCAGACCTTCTCAAGCTCCCCCAAAGCTCCCTAAGCCCCCTCAGACCCACCAAAGCCCCCTCAGATCGCCTCATTCTCGCCAATCCCACCGCGCACCCTCGTGCTTCCCGTCGATGCTCCCAAAAATCCCCAATTTCCCCTCATACCCGCCCCAAACACCCCCCAGTTTCCCCCGGCTCACCTCCGCCGCGTGCGCGGGCTCCCCAAGCCAATAGCGGCGCGCCTCGCCGAACCAACCAATGACTGCGCTGCACTTCACAAACCAACAAATCACGGCGCGCCTCTCCATAACAACGCCCGCCTCCTCCGCGCTGCCTCAGCCAATCAGAGGCGAGCCGGAAGCGGCCCCCCCCTCTCCTGCCGGTCCCGGTTCCCCCGGGCTCGGCCGGATCCTGCAGGAGGCGCTGGGAGCGGCGGGAGCGCTCCGGGAGCTGCTGAGGCGGCCGGGACAGGAACGGGAGGGGCCTGAGAGGGGATCGGGGCAGGGTCTGGGGGGCTCTCGGGGGGTCCTGGACAACCCTGGGGGAGCTCTTGGGGGTTTGGGGTTCCTGGAGGGTTCCCGGGGGAGATTTGGGAGTCCCGGGGGGTCCCAGGCCCACCCTGAACCGGGGTCTGGGGGTTTCGGGGGGAGGGGGCACTGCAGGGCGCCCCCCTCCCGGTTTTTGAGGGTCTCCCATGGTGCCCCCCCCCAAAAAGCTCCGAGGGCCCCCTAAAGTGTCTGCTGTTCCACCGGCCGGTGCCCTCTGATCCAGGACGGCCCCGCTGAGTCTGCGGCAGTTTAGAGGATTTTGAGAGGCTGTTTTTGGGATTTGGGGTTTTTGGTACATTGGGGGACTGTGAAAAATTCCAATCACTTGTTTTAGAAATTTTTATAAGTTTAATAGTAATAAAATGGTTCAAAAAAATAGCAACACAATTAGAGTAATAACAATTTGGACAAATTGAATTAAGACAATATGAGACAATAAAAACAAAGAGTTACGGACTTTCGGGTACCTTTTTCTGGGCATGAGGAACCCGAGAAAGGACCCCCGGTAACAAAGGATTAACCATTAAGAACGATAGCTTGTTGAATATTCATACACTTCATACATGATGCATAAATTCCATTCAAACACAGGATTCTGTCTGGTCATTGTCAACTTCTTCCTTCTAATCCTAACAGCGCCTCCAAGGTGGGAAGAAGTTCATTTCATTTATTGCCTTCAGAGAAGGCAATAAATTCCCTTTCTCTGAAAGATTCAGGTGTCCTGTGACTGCTATCTCTCTGCAAGTCCTTTCTGTTAAACAAAGCATCTTACATAGCATAGTTTCTATTCTAACAATTTTTGTAACCTAAAACAATATTTAACGCAGTACTTAAGAGAATGAATACAGCATTACTTTCTAACACAACACATATAATATTCATTTTAATATTTGCGAAAAGCCAATCATAAAATACATGCATTTTTCACAATCCCCACTCTTATTCTTTGTAAATAATTTGGCTTGAACAATACTTCTTATCTACTTGCATCTTCTGGACTATACTGGCAAAATAAAACAGGGGATTACACAAGGAAGAAACATAGAAACAGTTGTAACACAAAATGAAAAATCTTAATTTCTTGTAATATATTACCCCACCAGTAAGATTTAACATTGTTTTCTAATTTTTGGACTGGTACCTGGGTTATTATATGCATATATATTTTTTCTTCTTTGATTTCTTTTGCTTTTGCTAGAATGACTTTTCTGTGGTCATCAATTTTCAACAATCTGATATATTGAACTTTCCACAAACACCCCTTTCTTAGGCCAATTAATAGTCTAAAGCCAACTTATTCTGATATCCTACAGTTTTTGTTTGGCTTAGCTGACTTGATATTAACTCTAATGCTTGGGCAGCCTTATTTGCTACCATTTCTGTAACTGCTTGGAGTCTTGTAATACGATTCAACAGAAAATTTGGAGTCAATACAGAGTTAGATTGCTCTGCTGGTTTTACCTTTTTGTTTATTATTTCTTTTTTTACCAAATCTTGAACTGTGTCTTCAAGATTAAATTTAAAACAAATCCATCTCTCTCCTTTTGGACATTCAATTCCAAATCTATTACCACTTATTCTTAAATTTCTTGTAATCCAATAATTTACTCTGTTTTGCCTACAGGTTCCTAATTTGGATGGGTTATAACAGTTGCTGTTTACATAGGTGTGTGTAATAAAGGAGGAACTTTGGTTTCTTTCTATGTGATGCTTTCTGTAGCATTTTTGACACAATCCCAAAAGGGAAAAGACAACAAATGAGTGCCAGAAACAGGAATAACAGAGGGCCAGTATGGCTTATACTCCCACCTCCCACGCCTGTGAGGCTGCAACCCACAGCAGGTGTATTTGATCTTCTCGGTGGTGAAATACAGAGGCCAATCTGGTCTTGCCCTCTATTTCCTTGTCACTTTCTCTTAACTAATTGCTAGGCAAATTGTTTTTGACGCCCTTTAACTGCAGTCTCTTACTGTTCCTCAGGTATCTCTCATTCAACAGGCACTAATAATTCCCATCCACAAAACAAAGTTATTGCTTTAACACTTTTTGCAATAAGAGCATAAATTTTGTGAACTACAATACTAATTACTCTCACAATATAAGCATTTACTTATAACCCAGCTAGCATGTCCAGTATTGGAATGAATCAAATAAAGTTTACTAATGGAAATGGTAATTCTCCTTCTCCCCTGTACAATTCTCAGGCTAAGGTCAGAATACAAAAACATTCTTGATCTTTCTATCTGAAGTATTCCTCCCCCAAGGAGATGTTTTATTCAGGCAGTGCTCAAAACCAGTGATATAAGCGTTATCTTATTTCTAAATTCAGTGTTATTCTTTGTACATTTCTTGGATCATTTGGGTTTTCTCAAACTATTACCACTCAGTCCCCATTGGAAAGTCAGTTTGGTATCACCCAGTTTAAATGTGATAGTCCGTTCCTCAAGTTTCTTCACAAGTCCTTTGATTCTGCTGGCATGAATTCACTCTCTTTCCGTGATTTTGATTGTTGCTTCAGTAGTACCTGGAAAGGACTTCTTAATAGCATAGTAATAAAAGAAAGATAATACTGCATTAACTTTTACTATTTGATTTTCTCCTAAACTTTCTGGGTTTAGCTAAAAGCTTTCTCTACAGCAGCGTCTTCTTCTTCAGGAAAAAAACCTTCTCATTGACAGCAAACAAAATACACAAAAGAAAAAAAAAACAAGACAAAAAACTTCTTAAGAAAAACAAACCTCTTTGTGAGGTTTGGAGAGTCATCAATCTCTGCTTTGATTTTATCTTTGAGTGCTAGCCCCTCTCCCCCTCTCTTCACGGCCTTGCTGTCAGTGCTGTTCTTGGCCCTTCCCCCGGTGCGGCCCCTTGGCTGCAGGGCCGGAGCCGGGGAGAGCAGCCCCGGGCATGGGGACCCTGGGGGCTGCCCTGGGTCTCTTTTGCCCTCTCTCTCGTTCTCTCTCTCTTTCTCTCTCTCTCTCGGCCCACTTACCGGCCGAGGCTGCCATCCTGGACTCGGGACCCCGACAGTCTGGGAGCCCCCCTGGCAATTCCGCCACGGAGCCAGCCCGCTCCTGGCCGGCAAACCATCCTCTGCTATCAAATTGTGATAAACGCCAGTCACTTGTTTTTAAATTTTTTAAAAGTTTAATAGTAATAAAATGGTTAAAAAGAATAGTGACACAATTAGAATAATAACAATTTGGACAAATTGAATTAGGACAATATGAGATAATAAAAGCAAAGAGTTACGGATGTCCAGGTACCTTTTTCTGGGCAGCATGAGCCCGAAAAAGGACACCCGTTAACAAAGGACTAACCCTTAAAAACAATAGCGCATTGCATATTCATACATGATGCATAAATTCCATTCAAACACAGGATTCTGTCTGGTCAGTGTTAACTTCTTCCCTCTAATCCTAACCGTGCCTTCCAGGCAGGAAGAAGTTTGTTTCTTCTGATAAGAGAGCAATAAATTCTTTTTCTCTGAAAGATCTAGGTGTCCTGCGGCTGCTATCTCGCTACAAGTCCTTTCTTTTAAACAAAGCATCTTACATAGCATAGTTTCAATTTTAACAATTTTTATAACCTAAAACTATATTTAACGCAGTACTTAAGAAAATTAATTCAGCATTGCTTTCTAACACAACACATATAATATTGATTTTAATATTTGCAAAAAGCCAATCATAAAAATACATCTATTTTTCACACCATGTGAGCAGGGACACCAGAGATGCCATGCCCGGGATGTTGTGCCCATGTGAGCAGACACACCAGAGATGCCGTGACTGGGATGTTGTGCCCATGTGAGCAGAGATAACAGAGATGCCATGACCATAATGTTGTGCCTGGCTGGAGCCCGCAGTGCCCGACTGGAGGGAGCTGCGCTGGAGCCACAGGTTGTGCCGGGGGCGGGCAGGGGCCGCAGCCCTGGGCAGGGCCCGGCCATGGACACTGACCCTGGGCTGGGCAGGGGTCGGGGCCCTGTGGCACCGGGCGCTCGGGGCCCGCTCCCAGCGGGGCCGTGCGGGAGCCGGAGCAGCGAGAGAGCCCGGGCCGAGCATCAGCCCCGGGGCGGGCACGGCTGGGAGGGGGCCCGGCCCGGGGGTCCCGCCGAGCCCCCCTTGTCCGGAGCCACGGCTGCGACAGCACCGGGGGCAGCACCTGCAGCTTTGGGGCGCGGAGGAGCCGCGGGCGGGCCTTCCAAGAGCTCCTTCGGGCAGGATTTTGTCCCGGTGCGGGGCAATGCCCGGGCCTGGGCGGGCTGGGGCCGCTGCCGAGCGCCGCTGCTTTTGCCCGGAGCCCCCGGGCAGAGCTCTCTGCTCGGGGCTGGGAGAAACACAGTCACTCTCCTGGGAAAATTCAAAGAGTTTAATAAAGGTCAAGGGGAGCATGGAGCAAAGGTTATTACAGCCGGGTGCATCTTGGCACTGATCCAAGACCACCCTGTTATCTTCGGGATATCCCTTAAATACCTTTTCCTTCCATCAGCCTGTTGCATATTCATGGACCCTCATGCACAGTACACTTTTTTCCCAAACTAGTTTCCATATTCCAAGAACTGTTTATCATGGCTCCTCCTCGGTTCCACCTTTTTAGAGCATGCACATGCCTTGGTTGTGGTTTTGGTCCTTTTTTATCATCATGTTCAGTTTTGGCCACAGCCCACACTGCCTTCAGACAGTGAGTGCTGGTGGCTGGCACATCTGTACCAGGTGTCTTCATCTCATGTTCATTGGATGATATCCCATCCAAGCAGGCATTATACACAAGCATACTTATATCAGCTATTTCACTATTATGTCTAAGCTTATAATTAACAACAGAAATAAAAACTGTATCTTTATAACAAATGTTGTAGTACATTTTTATACTTTGTAATACTTGGAAGTAGTTTTGTTTTGTATCCCCATATTTTTCCCAAATGGTTTATTCTAGACTGTACCCCCCTCCCTTTACCTGTGTAATTCCTTCCTCTTGCTGAGATCATCCCCAAATCCCCACCCTGCCTCTCTGTCAATCACTCAGCATCCCATCCCCTCCATCTAGAAGCTTTGGTCCAGGATGTCGAGTGATCAGCCAGAGGGCCAGGGGTCAGCCCCCAAGCCTTGCCCCTTACACTGTCCTAAATGTCTATCCCCCAATACCCATTCCTTAGGGTCACTTATTAGTCAATAAAATGTTATCTCCTTTTGGTTTCCACCTCCCTTTAAATGCAACCTTGGCACATCTCCCGGGGCTCTCAGCAGGAGCCCCCTTAGGTGTAGGTGCTCCTTGGGGACTCCTGGAATAAAACCTTGGATTAACCCCTGCTAAGAGTCGGCCCTTTATCTCCTACTGATGTCTCTGGTGTCTCTTGTGCTGCAAAGGCGCCCAGCCCAGGTGCCCACAGGACCCTCGGGGCACAGAGAGCGTCTCCCCACTGTCGGCCGTGTCGGGGCTGCCCCCGGTGTCTGCCAACTCGGGACTGGCTGAGGGTTCCTGAGGGGCTCCCAGAGAGACAGAGACAGTGCTGCTGGTGGCAGCACCAGGAAGCTGCTGGGTTTGGGCTTTCTATGCCGGAAAATTGCTGCATTTGGGTTGTGCCAGCACTGGGAAATTGCCAGATGTGGGCACTGGCAGTGCCAGCGCACCCCATATCTTGGCAGGGGATGTGCTGCCACCAGGAAATTGCCAAATGTTAACCTTCTGTGCCAGGAAATTGCTGGAATTGTGCTGCACCGGCACCTGAAAAATTTTGGATCTGGACACAGGCCATATCAGCAAACATGAGATGGGAGTAGTGTAGGCACCAGGTATTTGCCTGGTTTTGGCTTTCTTTGCCATCAAATTGCTGCACTTGGGCTGTGGTGGCACAGGGAAATTTCCAGATCTGGGCATGGGCAGTGCCATCAAACACCAGGTCTCAGTGGTGACAGTCTTGGAACCAGGAAATTGCTGCATTTTGTCTTCTTTTTCCAAAAAATTGCTGCACTTGGCTGTGTTGGAACCAAGAAAAGTCCAGACTGGGGTACGGGCAGTGGCAGCAAACACCAGACCTTGGCATTGCCGGTGGCAGAAGCGGAAATTGCCAGATTTTGGCTTTGTTTACCGTAAAATTGCTGGACTTGGCTCTGCCGGAACAAGGGAATTTCCAGATCTGGGCACTGGTGGTGGCAGCAAACACCAGATCTTGGCAGTGCCAGACCCAGTAATGTTGGAAATGAATTTGTAGAGAATTTTTAAGGCTTGACAGAAGGGTTCTATAGTATGTATGCAAGTGTCATGATCTGTCCTTACGAACCGGTGTCATGATGGTTCGTGGGTTGATCTCAGAATGCAAAAAACACTGACACAGTACAGGGGGTTGCAGTGATAATCAAAACAAATGTACCATTATTGAATAACCACAACAAAATGCGTTGGGGAGGAAGTGGGGAAAAGGGAAAAAGAGGGAGGAAGAGAAAGGAAGGTATAGAGCTACCAAATGTAGAAACGGTGAAGTTCTTCAATGTCCAGCCAATAGAGTTCACCAGGTCACGTCCGGGGAGATCTCAGGGTTGCAGTTCATCTGAACTCTATTGTACTCTTTTTTTTTGATGGGGGAAGGGGTAAAACTTAAAACCAAATCAAAGTTAGTCTATTGTATTTTTTGGGGAAAAAATGATATTTAGAGAAAGGTACACACAGTCCATGTTCTCAGCAGTGGGCGAGAGCCATTGTCTTCTTGGTCCAATGCTCACACCTGCAACATCCATCTTGCTTTGGTTAGCTTGCCTCCCCCACACACCTCCCCCAGGTTAGGGACCCTCAGTCCCAGTCCTTGGAAAGAGTGTGGGGGGCCTTTTCACGTAGGGATTTCATGTCTTGGTCTTTGATGGAGAGGCTTCTTACGTCTCAGTGTCTGTCACGGCAGTTGTAAGACAAGTGAGGAGTCTTCTGTGGGGGACCACCCAAAACTCAGGAGAAGTCCAGACAGGCCGAGGGGTGGGACAACTTCCAAGGGTAGTGTTGCAAAAAGGCAAGCTGCCCCCTTCTTCCTTTCATTGGGTTCAGTGTAGCATACAGCAAACATACCTGTGAAAAATAGCTTAGCAATGCCAGGAGCTGTGCTCAGGTCTCGGGGACCTTGGCATGCAACTTTCTCCAACAGGGCCAGAAACTTCAGACAAGGGTCTTTTTTTCAGGGGTCCCCAATGACGATCGTGAGGCGGATGTCTCACACCTACATTATATGGACGATGTACGAATCTGCGCTACCGCCAAGTCTCACTTAGACGCAGCACTTTCCAAGAGTGTCGCAGCTGTCGAAAGCGCGGGGTTTCAGATAGCTCAGGAAAAAATCCAGCTATCAAGCCCATGGAAGTACCTCAGGTTTTTAATCACAGGAAGGACCATTGTGCCTCAAACTCTATCCATCAACAAGCACGCCCAAACATTAAGAGACATGCAACAGCTGTGCGGCGTCATCACATGGATCTGACTTCTCCTGGGCCTCACCACCGCTCTTCAACCTTCTACGAGGAGACAGCGACCTGGCTTCCCCACGCTCATTAACGCCAGAAGCCTGTGAGGCTTTGGAGAGAGTCGCCAACGCCATCAAACACCGCCAGGCACATCAGACAGACTGGTCCCTTCCCCTCAGCCTCGGTATTTTTGGTAAGTGCCCACACTTCCATGCATTGCTCTTTCAGTGGGATGATACTGCAAAAAACCCACTCATCATCATCAAGTGGCTTTTTCTGCCACACCAACCACATCAAACAGTCACCACCTCACCAGAACTTGCAGCCAAACTTATTATTAAAGGCTGACATCGCTTCCGGACCCTCGCAGCTTGTGATCTGGTATGCATTTACCTCCCTTATACTTTGGAACAATTGGATTCTCTATTACAAACAAATGAACATCTGCAAATTTCATTAGACAGCTATCCCAGAAAAGTTTCAATTCATTATCCTAAACAAAGACTTTTTAAAGATTCACTTCATTTGGCCCCAAAATCATATAAAAGTAAAACTCCACTCAAAAACACTATAACCAAGTTCACTGATGGCTCAGGCAAATCTCACAAGTCAGTGTTCACCTTGAGGGACCCTGACACTCAGAAGGAGGAGTCTGATATCCAGGTTGTTGAAGGTTCCCCCCCGACTGCAGAACTTGCTGCAGCTGTGAGGATGTTTTGAACATTCCAACAACCCTTCAAATTAGTCACAGATTCTGCATTTGTCACCGGGATAGCAGAGCAGGCAGAGCATGCCCTGCTCAAGCAAGTCCAAAATAGAAAATTATACAGCTTGCTCTCTGAATTAATTTGGTTCATCTCCCACAGAGAGCAACCTTATCACATCCTGCATGTCCGGTTGCACACAGAGCTGCCAAGATACATCACTGAGGGCAACCGGAGAGCAGACTTGTTAGCAATGGCAGCAAGTGCCACCCACATTTCCCCTGCTGCACCGCGTCTTTCAACAGGCTCGTCTAAGCCATGCATTCTTCCATAAGAATGCTCCAGCTTTAGTACGTCAATTTAAGATTTCCACAGACCAAGCCAAGGCAATTGTCTCCACCTGCCCCAATTGCCAATCCCTCACCCTCCCTACCATAGGGACAAAACGAAGAAAATTACAGTGACAACTAACTTGACCATTCATGTTTCTATCAGTGCTCGAACAGTTGATAACTGACTCACTTAAGGACCAGATGGCCACTCCCAGGACACCCCGAAATACCTTAACAGCTGCTGCCACTGTCATTGTGCTCCTGTGCATCCAAACAGTGGTTGGATGCGTTGTGCCACAACCAACAGAAAACGTATGGGTCACACTGGCAAAATCTCTCAAGCAAGATAACTTTTGCACGGCCATGGGACGTGCAAAAGACCCACTGTCTACATGTCAGGTGGGAATCCCCCTGTCACCAAATGAATATCCCTATGCAGGTAAGAAGCCCACCCCGGTAGACACCTGGGACGAGTGGATGAAGATCTTACCACATGCACCACAGGAGCCCAAAGAACTAGACCTACCAGGCTCCTCAAAGCGACTTATTGTGTAAACTTTTTCTACGAGCAACCCTAACAAAATTGGCATGAGAAATCCAAACCACAGATGATAGTGAGAAAAGATATATCACCAAATTATGAGAGATACAATGTCATTGACTGGTACAATTATACTGCCAAAACATTATCTAAGTCCTCTCCGTTTCCCAGAGTGCTTCCCAAGGGAGTGTTTCTCATCTGTGGGGATGGGGTATGGCTAGGGATCCCCTCAAAGATCAAAGGGGGCCCCTGCAGCCTTGGTCAGCTTACTACCCTCACCCCAAACACTATCCAAATTAAAAACTGGAAACGAGAAACTCAATTGGCACGCCAAAAAAGATCGTACTCCCAATTCAATCAAAATTGTGATGACCAAATTTATATTGGGGCAAGACGAAGAGGGTCGCTGTTTCCATCTTTCTACCATGGGTTGCAGCTGCAAAGGCCCTCGGTGAGCTTTCTCACCTGGAGTGCTGGCTTAGTAAGCAAACCAACGCTACGTCCCCTGCCTTATCAGACCTTCTAGTGGACGAGGAAACCACCAGACATGCCACCCTTCAGAACAGAGCAGCCATCGCCTTCCTGCTGCTCTCCCATGTCCATGGTTGTGAAGATTTCAAACGGCTTTGTTGTTTTAACCTGCCATCGAAAAGCACATTGATCCAGGCCAACATCAAACAAATGCAAGAGCAAATTAAGTCTATTCTTACTGAAAATAAAGTTGTGGACATGATGGACAAAACGCTCATGCAGTGGGGCGTTCCTGTGTGGGTGGCCCCCATTCTTAAAAGTTTATTGTGGGTCCTTCTCATAGTTGTTATTGTTTCAGCAGCACTGATGTGTTTTAAGAAAAGAATTGACAAAACACTGGGAAATGTTTATTTAATAAATAAAAAAGGGGGAGATGTGGGAGACAGACATGGAGAAGATGAACCTGGAATGCCACGGGAGGACAGCACTGTTTAAGTTAAGGTGAGGGACTGGTGCAATTCCCCATGGTTCTTTGCTTGTTAATGTTAATGTGCTGTTGTCAATCGACTGCTGTTCATCCTGAGACAGAGTAGAGATCCATTCTGAATTAGGTGAAGTGTCTGGAAGAGGTGAAAAGTCTGTGAGGCCAAAGCTGAAGGAAAAACTGCATGCCGAGACAGCAAGGAGACAGAGAAAGAAAAACAGAAAAAACTACAAGGTCAATTTGCCCCTGACCTAGGAATTCCTTTGATAAAGAAGAACTGGCGATAAATGTCACGTGGAATGAATATGTATGAACCTATTGTGAAACTGTATGCATATGCATTTGGAAGGGGGGATAAAAGGAGACCTGGGACCTTCAGGGGTAAGCATACCTTTTGAGGAGAATTTTCTCCGTATGCGTCTGGCGCCGTAAATAAACATACCGGGCTTTGCAACTTTTATAAAGTTGTGAGGTTTCTTCTTTTCTCTGCAAATCAATCCCCCAGTTCCAGAAAGTTCTGTACTCCCTGTTCCTCCATTGGCTTTCCCTTAGAGACCCCTCTCACTCTGCTCCCCCATTGGTGTATCCTGTGTCACCCCAGCTTAACTCCACCCCTGGCTCCCTTCCCCATTGGATAATTTGTACCCTGACCCCTCCTGCCTTCCTCCAGTAATATACCCTGGCCCCAGCCCTGCTCCTGGCTCTTCGCCTCTGGTTCCCTTCAGCAGAGGTTGTGTTCCTGCTTGCTCCTATTTCCCTCTTCACCCTCACTTCACTGGACCCTTGGATTTTCCCTTAGTAAAGCCAGCTGGATCTGCTATGTGAAGAGTCCTCTCATCCCTCTGGTGAGGCTTTGATTGCACCATCCGGGCTCAGGGTCTGCTGGGCTGGGGGAGTTGTCAAGGCAGCCCCAAGTGGAGACGCTCTCGGAGCTGCAGGCACCTGACAGCACCTGCCTGGGGAAGCTGCTCTGGCCACCCGCAGCAACCAATTCCTTTTCCCAAGCAGCAGCTCCCAGCGTCCTCCTCCGAAGCCCAGAGAGAGAGGGAGCAGCTGCCCTCAGTGCTGTCCTTTACCGCATCCCAATTCTCATGGAATGTCCCCCCTCAGAGAGAAACTCCCAGAGAAGAGAAGTGTGATCACATCCCCTCCTCCCCTGAGCTTGATCACTTCTTTTGTTTCTTAAGGATCCAATCCACCAGAGCAGTGGTACTGCACTGACAGCTGGGACACCAGCAGGGGATCACCCCACACTGCCCAGTGTGCACCAGGCTCAACAAGGTCTGCTTCCCCCCTGATTCCACCAGGCCTCTTCCCTTGTCTGTGGTTTTGCTGGATAGTGGGTCAGGACAGTGAGAATCTCCTTCATCCATTCATTCACCATTTAGGGTCCTGCAGACACTTCCTTAAATTTCTCTCCAAGGTGACCTCAGCCCACCAATGATGTCACAGCTCTTGTCCATCTGGTCAAATCTCCCATGAGGACATTCTGATCTCTCCTCCAAGGGCACAAAGCAGCAAAACCCCCAAGGAAAATCTTCCCCCTTGAGCCCTGCGTCTCCTTGGGTGAGTTCCAGAGCAAACAGTCAGGGCAGTGGCCTGAAATGTTATGACGCAGCTGGGTCATAACGCTTCTCTGATGGATCCACTTTGTGCCTGGGGAAAGAGATGTGCAGAACCCGTCACTAATGCCCTGGAATGTCAAACAGGAATCACAGCCTTGGACAGCTCTCAGGAACCACTTCACTGTGGATTTTCCTTCCTGGAGGCCCAGGATGTCTGAATGTCCTCCTGGTGCCTCAGGGCCTGGGAAAACAGGGCTTGTCAGGGATGCTGGCAGGGCACCAACACCCCTCCTCCTCACAGGGCACCTCTGTCACCCCAGTTAGCTCCGAGTGGCTGCCTGGGGACAGGTGCCCACTTCCCCATGTCCCTGGGATGGGCACATCCTGCTCAGGGCCAGTGCTGGCCTGGGCCCAGAGCCAGGGCCATGACCCAGGTGCTCTGGGAGGGCTCCGAGGCTGCAGGTGTGAACGGATGAGGGGCAGGGCAGGGCATATTCCCCTCTGGACTGTGCTCTGGGCATGGAGCTTGGTCGGGTTTGGCATCTGCGGGGAAAGGGATATCGGGTTGTGTGGATGTGGGAATTGTCACAGCTGAGCCATTCCCCAGCCCTCAGCCTTGCCTGCAGGTGATCAGCATTGCCCAGTGCTCCCCAGTGTCTGCAGTGCCAGAGATGCCAATCAGCCACCTGATCACATGTCCCTTGTTCCCCTTGTTCTCCCACATGTTGGGTTTGGGGCCGGGCTCAGCTCTGGGGTGTCCCACAGGGAAAGATCTGGGAGGGGAGGGGCAGCAGGAGATGGGGGATCTGGCACTGGGGGCTGTTGGAGGATGGATTGTGTTGGACTGGGGGTTGTCCCCACAGGGTCCCCAGGTGCCTTTGGCTCCCTGCCTGTCCCCCTTGGCCCCCCAGGTGCCTGGGCCCTTCCAGGGGCAGCTGCCCCGTGCAGGAAGCTGGAGGGATGCCGGGCAAGGGGGCTGGATCCGTGCCACAGGTGGGGTGGGATGGGCTCTGTGCCAGGGCTGGGCTTGTGGCCAGGGCTGGGGGCTGTGCCAAGCCGGGCTTTGGCCTGGGGGCTGGCAGGGAGGGTGCAGGGAGGAGTACCGGCAGGGATAAAGGTGCTCCTCACCTGCTGCAGCCTCAGGCAGCGCTGCCCAGAGCCAGAGGAAGATGAAGGTGGCTGTGCTCAGTGTGGCCCTGCTCTTCTCCATCCTGCTGTGCCCCCTGGCACAGGCCAAGGTGAGGCACCAGCCAAACACTGTCCCCACATCCTGCCCTTTCTGGCCTCCCATCCCACCCTTTTGGTCCCTCCTCTGTGTCCCATTCAGGGTCCCCAGCTGCCCTCCCACTGACCATTCCTGAGGCCTTTCCTTTCACGTCCCCCCTCAATCCTTTGTCTTTCTTCCTGGCCACTGCAGAGAAGTCTCCCTATACAATTCCCTGACTCACCCCCCACTCCCAGAGCATCTCCCAGTCCTGTTGGTTTTGTCCCCACCCGTCCTCGTCCTTGCTCTTCTGTCTCCACGAAGCCCATCCCTTGCCCACCCATGTCCCTACACGTCAATTCCTTTCTCCTCCCCCGTACCTCACACCCTGCTCCTTCCATACCCCCAGCCCTGTCCCCTGGACTCTCCATTGACCCCAGATCAGTGTCTTTGGGTCTCCCGCCACCTCAAACAGATCTCCTTGGAGGCCCTGAATTCCCATCCCTCTGCCTGCGCCCTGCTCCCTGCACCCATGTGTCCCCCCACAGCCCCACAAGGTCCAGTCCAGACCCAGCCTTTGTTCTCCTTTCCAGGCACTCCTGGAAGGAACTCAAGATGATCTGCGGGAGGTGAGTGGGCTGCTGGCATTGCAGGGCATCCCCTCAGGGAATTGGGGGGCAGTGGTGTCCCTCCATCCTTTGCTGGCACTGGGGACATCCCAGTGACCAGTGAGGTCTCCTGGTCTCTCTGCAGTTGGATTTAGACAATGTCGCGCCTCTGGTAGGTATGACAAGTTCTGCCGGTGCCAGACCCTCCCCTTGCATGGCCACCACAGCCCAGGCCATCCCAGTCTGTCCCAGCACAGCCCAGTGCACCCCTCCTGACAGCCCAGACAATGCTCTGCCCTAGGGCTCCTCCCCAGTGAAGCCTTTGCCCAGGGCCCTGCTGCATTCCCATCCCTGTCAGCCCAGGACCCCCTGGATGAGCCAGGACACAGCCCCTGCCCCAGCTGTGCCTCTTGGCCAGGAGCCCAGTGCTTCTGGGCAGCAGCACAGCAGCTCCTGCACCCCATTGCTGCCACAGCCCCTTCCCCAAGGCCCCCCTGCTCTCCCCTGCCTCCCAGTGCAGCCCGGTGCCCCCAGTGTGTCTCTAACGCTGCCTTTGTCCCCAGCCCCCTGTGGCTGAAGAGCTGCGGGCTCTCCTGCGGCAGAAGCGCCTGGCTGCCTCTCTGGATGCCTAGGTGAGCCGTGCCTGCAGGGACAGGGCTGGGGACAAAGCCCAGCCATGGCTCAGTGGGCTCCAGAGGTCACCTTCTGGGGTTGGTCTTTTAGGGTTGGAAGGACCAGTGTCCTTTTTCTTCTCCAGTGGCATGAGGAGATGATCATCACTGGAGGAAACCCCTGAACTCTTTGAGCCCTGGGCCATTTCCCCTGAAGAATCAATAAACCCTTTGAGCAAAGCTTTGCTCTGTGTCCATGTGTGTCCATGGATCTGGATTTGCTCCTTTCCAGTGGTCCAGGGAAGTCAGGCCAGGTCTGGGCTTTGCTGCTTTTACACAGTCTGTGCCTTCCCCCAGACAAATGGTGTGTTGGGAGTTGTGCAGAGTCCAGGGGGAGTGGGTTGATTGGGGGGGTGGGTGTCCAAGTGGTGAGAAAGGCGATGGTTCACTGTCAGCATGGTAGGAATGGCCTGGGTTTAAAAGAAAAAGAAATGATTTCAAAGAAACTTTCTTTTACAACTTTTTCTCCCTGTGAGAAATCACCGTTTACTTCTCAGTATTTTGAAAGGTCTATTAAAAACTTAATAAAACTTACAACAAAAGGACTAAATAAGGAAAAAATTATGGTGCTGGGAGCTTCCCCCACTTCGTGGCTGGTAACCACACGGCTGGCTCATCCACACAATGGCTGCTCTCCCTTTTATATCCTTGCTGTTGCAACAGGCAGCCCTAGCTCCTCCCAAAGGCTGTCTGTTGACTCTTGGTCGCTGTCCATTGGTGTAGACTGCTTTCTTGGAACTGGATTGGAGGACAGGTGGTGCTAAGCCTTGCCCCTTAGGAACAATTTGCCCCTCCCCAAATGCCCGGACTACCAAGATCATCCCGGGATAACAATGCTGGGCGGGGGGGACACATTGCAGTAACATAACTATACATCTGTACAGCTTCTCTTAACATACTTATCATGTTCCGCCTTTAATTGGAAGAGCCAAACATCTCATTACTCATCTCTAACACTGTGGCATTCACATTCTCTGAAAAAATCCCTTTGCCCAGGATTTTTCTCCTGGGAAGCTGAGACACCTCAGAGAAAAAGGAAAACAAATCTTACCTCATTTTCTTCTCCTGTGTTGTGCTCATGTGCAGAATGTGTTTGGAGATAGTTTACCCACAGGTGATTTGTTTGATTGGATTCTGGTGTGAGTTATTTTGTCTCGTTGGCCAATTATGGCCAAGCTGTGTCGAGACTCTGGAAAGAGTCAGGAGTTTTCATTATTATCTTTTGAATATTCACTAAGTATCCTTTCTGCATTCTTTAGTATAGTGTAGTATTCTTTAATAAAATATAGTATCGTAAAATAATAAATTAGCTTTCTGAGAACATGGAGTCAAATGCAACATTGCTGCCTTCATTGGGCATCCCTGCAAATACAATATAACACCTCCAAAATTCTTGATTTACTCAAAAGAATTCAAATGCCAAAAAAAATCTTCATATGTCAAAAGTATATTGAAATTATTTATTGGTCTGGAAATCTGGTACCCTGGCAGGATGGGGCTGCTGGGTCTACCTGTCTGCAGGGCCCTGCAGGGCTGTGGGGTTTCCTGGGTGAGGGGCCCTACACGGTCGCCTGTAATGCCTGGCCATGGTGGGGTAGAGCCACCACGGTGTCCTGGGAAAGGGCGAGTGGTTCTACCTGGCTCTGGGGCCATTCTTGGCCACTGGGTACATCGGCTCTAGCAGGACTTGGGTGAATTTTGGGGTGGGCCAGGTGGATCAGCTGTCCCCGGCCATCCTGAGAGCTCACCAGGGCTCAGTCATGTTTGCTGACTCCAGTTCCAATACTGAAGGGAGCACTGGTGTCGGCAGCGCCCCAGGGAAGCCTCACAGCAGAGCTGGCACAGGGCATTGCCCTGGCAGAAGGGCAGGGAAATTGTCTTGGCCATGAGCAGCAGAATGGTGAGAAAGCTGCTGGTGCAGGAGTTGCCCACCCCAGCAGGTTGAAGGCAAGTTTGGGTTGCATTCCTGCTGTCCTGGCAGTGAAATTCTGAGCAGAGGGCACAGAGGTGTCTTCTCCACGGGACTCACAGGTGACACCGAGATGCTGTGGGGGAGCTGAGCCCTGCCTGAGGGCAGACTCAGCTCAGCAGGAGCCCCAGGCTGACACCGCACTGGAGTCCACAGCTGCCTCAGGGGGGCCGCGGTGCCATGAGTGGGGAACAGCTTCCCCTGAAACAGGGAGAGCTGAACCTTGGAGCCACCTGCTCCACAGCTGGAATGGTGTCAGCGTCAGGGAGCAGACCAAAGAGAAAAAGGAGGCCTTCGGTTTGAGATTCTGAGGAAGATTTATTCAGCACAGGGAAGAGGCACCAAAGAGCCCCAATCACCAGTGTGCTCAGGATTTTATACAGCACTAGAACTGTGGGTGGGCACGATCGCGGAGCCAATAGGGAATCAGGGAGGGAGGAGCAAAAGGAGGGGAACACATCTCAGGGACCAATGGGGATAAGGGGGGTGGAGAGGGCAGGTCATGTGGGCCAATGGGGCATCATCCATGAGGGGAATTCCCGAGGGGCGGAACCTGCAGGGGAGGAGTTTACAGGAGACTGACAGGGAAGGGTCCAGAAAAGGGGCAGAGTTTACAGGGATGGATAGGGAAGGCACTGGAATACAGGGTGGGGATTATAATGATTGAAGGGTAAAAGGGGAGGGATATAACCTGGGAATAATCTAGCTTGGGGAAAGACAACATACAGGGGGTGAACTGGAACAGACCATCCAAAAAGCTATGAAATAAAAGGACACTGCAACAGCACCCGATAAAGAGGGATGCAGGACACATTTTATGGTGCAAAAGGAAAGGATCAATCCTGTGCTATTTTTATACGTTCTTTTTATAGGCCTTTTTGTAGGGTTTTTTAAGAACATCCCCTGTCTATCCCCTGTCTATCAGCAACAAGTTGTTACCCTGTATTGATTAGTCACTCAAACCCCTGGTGTGTATGTGCAGGAAAAGTTGTTTGTGAGAGATAGTCTTCATTTTTCTATCTAAGAGGGAAAATACAGTTTATACAGGTGGCTGATGTTTATCACAGTCTTACAGCTCTTTTTCAGGGAGAGTAGAATGTTTTCAACAGCCCTAGAGCTCTGTCTCAGGAAAAACAAGTTGTTTTTCCCTGCTCCACAACTCTGTTCTCACAAAGAGTTGTCAGCTTTCTCATGGCTTCTGCCTCTTGCTGGGATTTATTAAAAGGCCTTCAAAGGATTCACCTTGAGCAGGTCAAGAGCCCAGCCGAGGCTACACTCAAAATGGATGACTGGTCAGGAGTTTCCACACTTTCATAAGGTTTGGTCTGTTTAAATATTGGGGTTAGTTGTCCAGTTACAGCCTCAGGTTATGCAGTCCCATCCTCCTGGTTTGCTCTCCTCAATTCGCTGTTGTTTGTACTTTTTGTGCCTGAAGCTGCAACAGTGTCCGGTTCTGGGGCTGGAAAAGGATTGTTTTGTCTGACTACACTTGAAGAGAACTTGCTAACACTGTGTATGAAGTCCAGAGTTACAGACTAATGCAGTAGAGAATCAGGAAATATGAGAGCTAAAACTGAAGGCATCAGCCTGTTCCATGTTCCCTTGGTTCCATGGGGATCCACAGCATCAAAATGGCCACTTGTTCCCACGAGGTTCCCTGATGTCACCGTGGTGTCCTTGTACCCACCTGGTCACAACTGACCCATGGTTCCATGAGGTTCCCCTGTGTCACCATAGTCACTATAAGAGGATGGAGGAGATCAATGTCCTGAGACACTGTGGGATGAGCTGTCAATCAGTCACACAGTGGGGACAGTGCTAACCCAGCCCTGATTGCCTGAGTGATCAGAAATCCCACCTGGGGGGAGGCCCACAAAGGCCCGGAGGCTTAAAAACACAGAGCACAAGGTCAGCCCCTGGTATGGACTCTGCCTTCTCCTGGGGTTTGTGTCTCACCCACACTGGAACCCTAGGAGCTGATAGTCATATGTGTGTCTTTCTATGGAGCTTCTGTCTTTCTGTCTCTCTCTCTTTCTTCTCCTTCTAATGCTCTTTATATGGAACATATTTGGGTACCTCAACAGCTTACGTGTTCAATGATTTCTACGTCAAATGAACTAAGTTAATGAAGTTACTGCTATGATAAGTGTTTTCTTTGTAATTGGTTGTTGCATGAAATCCTCTTCCAAAGTTTCTTGTTTTTTGTACTTGGCCTGTAAAATTTTGTGTAATTCCTGACCTCTTGCAGATATCTGGCTGGTGTTTTTCCTGTGCACCAAACTCGAGTAAAGGTGGCAGATGAATTGGTGAGCTGGCACGCAAACCCCAAACGGAGCTCCGGGTGCGTGGAGGATCGGGGCAGTGTGAGTCGCACACAATCCCTGCCGTGGGGGGACACGGGTCCCTAGCAGGGTTTAGGGTGACCTGACTACATCAGCAGCACTGAGTAGAGTCAAGAGGGCCCCAGTGCCCAGGGTGGGACGGCGGTGCTGGGGGTTCAGTGTGCCGCAGGTCAGGTAGAAACCATAAACCCACTGGAGGCCCCTGGGGGGATTGGGGTCACAGGGCAGGGCAGGGCTGGGCTTACAGGGCAGGGCAAGGCTGGACCTGCCCCTTCCTCCCCCACACACAAAATGTTTAGAGCCAACAATCTCCTCTGGTCTGTCACAACAGGCAGTGCTGGAGGTGAAATCCCAGTTGTGGCCATGAGCACCTGGCTGAGAATGACAGTTCTTTTCCATAGGATGGAAAGCACAGAGCCTAGAGGTTAGGAAGGCAGGTGACAGCCTCAGTAGGCCAAGGCCAGCTAGACATGTCAGTAATAGCAGATTTTGGATTTAGGGAATTTTGGAGGTGGAAACCCAATCTCAGCCATGGGCACCTGGAGAAGCAGGACAGTTCTTTCCCATGGGAAGGAGAGCATGGAGCCTCCCCCAGTGTTTTGGGGACAGATGAGAGGTGACCCTTGTGAAACTACTGCCAGCCAGACTTGTCCTGGCAATATTCCTATGGGAACAATCGCTGGATATAAGGAACTTTGGAGGTGAAATCCCAATTCTGGCAATGGGTGTCTGGAGCAGAAGGACAGTTCTTTTCCATTGGGAAGGAAAGCACGGAGTACCAGTGTTTCAGCAGCAGATGAGAAGTGACCCTCAACATGCAAAGATCAATTGGACCAGTCAGGCAGTCTATGGGAAGCCAAACCAGCCAGACCTCTTCTGTTTTCCCTTGGTTTTATGGGGCTCCATAGTGTCACAATGGTGCCTTGGATCCACGGGGCCCCGCAGTGTCATCATGGTGACTTGATTCCATGGGTTCCAGCAGTGTCACAATAGCCTCTTGATTACAAGAAGACCTGCAGTGTCACTGGCCCCCAGGTTCAATGGGGTCCCACAATGTCACTGTGGCCCCCAGGTGTCACAAGGCCCCTCAGTGTCACAATGGTCCCAAGGATTCCTTGAGCCCTTGCAGTGTCACAATGGTCCCAAGGATTCCAAGAGCCCTTGCAGTGTCACAATGGTCTCCGTGGTTCCCCAGGCCCCAAAATGTCACGTGACTCCTCTGTTCCATGAGATCTGCAATGTCACAATGGACCTTTGGACCCTGGGGGTTTGCTGTGTCACAATGCTCTCCTTTGGCTCCACAGTGCCACAATGGACCATTGATGACAGGAGGCCACTCTGTGTCGCCCTGGAGCTTTGGTTCCATGCAGCCCTGCCGTGTCACAAAGGCCTCTTTGTTTCACGAGGCCGCACAATATCACAATGGTCCTCCCAGGGTCACAATGGTCTCACTGGTTCCATGATGCTTCACAGTCTCACAATGCTTTGCTTATTCCATGGGGCCTCATAGTGTCACAATGGTCTCCATGAGTCCCCTGAGTGGCACAATGGTCTCTGTGATTCCATGGGCCCCTCAGTGTCACAGTAGCCCTTTGGTTCCATGAGGCTGTAAAGTGTCTCAATTGTCTTTCCATGGTTCCACAAGGCCTTGCAATGTCACAATGAACCTTTGGTTCCATAGAGTCCCACAGTGTCACAATGGCCGCTTGGTTCCATGACACCACAAAGTGTCATAATGGTATCCATGGTTCCATGAGGCCCCATGGTGTCATAATGGACCCTTGGTTCAATGGGGCCTCTCAGTGTCACAATGATCCCTACATTCCATGGAGCCACACAGCGTCAATACAGTCCCCTTGGTTCCATGAGGCCCAGCAATGTCACAGTGCTCTCCATGATTCCATGAGGCCCCACAGTGTCACAATGGTCCCTTGGTCTCACAGGGCCCCACAGTGTCACAATGGTCCCTTGGTCTCACAGGGCCCCACAGTGTCGCAATTTGTCCCTTGGTCTCACAGAGCCCCACAATGTCAAATTGGTCCCTTGGTTCCATGGCCCTGTGCTGCTGCATTCCCCCCTCCCCTTCTCAGGCCGCCCTGCCAGCTGAGAAATGCTCCTTGGGCCTCGGCCTTGGCCAACAGCCCCTGGGCTCAGCTCCTCTGCAGCTCATCACAAACACTGTCTGCTCCAGGCACTGCTGCTGCCCAACCAGCTCCTGCTTTCTGTAGGAGCAGCCCTGGGACCTGTTTGTGTTTCCTCAGTGGCACAAGATCCCTGTTCTCACACTGCCAAAGAAAGCTGTTGGTGCCAAGTGCAGCCAGGATGAACCATTGCTGGGACTGAAGCCCCTCTCTTGGGGCCCTGCAAACAGTGCTCCAAAAGGAGCCCTTGGAGCTCTCCTGGGCCAGCCACTCCCTCTGAGTGGGGCCTCTCCCAGCCGGGAACTCTCCTGTTTGCTGCACTCGGGGATCCCGAACAATGACGGAGCCTGGGCCGATCCCCCCACTCCTCCAGGCTCAACCCTCTGCCCTTTGCTGGGGAGATGCCAAAGGATCCACGGTGAGCATTCCCTGCCCTCAGGGGAATTGCTCACAGCTGCCTTGCAGTGACTCTTGGTGTCTGTGTGCACACAGGAGTGCCTGTGCTGGGGAAATGGGGCAGAAATGCTGCTCTCTGAGGGGTTTGAGTGCCTGGGATAGCTGAGTCAGTCAGGCCTGTAGGGAAGGTTAAATCACAAGGCCTAAGTGAAGTTAAATGCTCCTGAAAGTTTTTCTTTTGCTAAGCGGTTACCTTTAGTTAAAGTTTTATGTTAAGTTCAATATTGTTAAGTGTTATTCCTCTGTTAAATTGCGAAGTCATAGGTTTAAGTTAGGTTACATGCTGTTATACTCTGCTCTTTTGCTGAATTGTGAGGTTGAAAGTATCAGTTAAGGTTAATGTATAAGTAAAGTCCTGTTAAGTTTGAGCTCTGTTAAACTTTCAGGCCATGTTCCTTTTATCCTTGCCCTTGCTGTCCTTGTGTCACACACACACACACACACACACACACACACACACACACACACACACACACGGACAGTTCTAGGTTAATTTCTGGTTTTATTGCCTGGATTCTGTTTGGTTTTGTAGTTGCTTTGTTTCCTTGGTGTGCCTGAAGAGTCCAGTCAGGAGTAGAGTGACTCTTGCAAAGGAACTTTGTGCTGCTGTCCCTTAATATTCAATCTGGTTTTTGCTGCTCCCTTGCTGGGGATTTTTCAGCGCTCTCAAGCCCTCCTTGGTAACAGGGTGAAGGAGCCCTGGCCCAGGCTCTGGCCCTGGGGGACACGGGGACGCTGCCGGGGGGTCCCTGTCCCCCTGTGCCACCCCCAGGGCCCCGGCCCCACGTCCCCGTGTCAGGCTCTGGGGTCGATCTCGTGGAACATCCTCTGGGGGAGGCTGCGGGGCCGGGGGCGGGGGGACCCGGGGAGACAGGGGACCCTGCTGTGCACGAGCAGGGTTGGACTGCTGTGGGGGGAACTGTGAGGGGGGCCGGGGCAGAGTGACCTCCCCAGTGCCCTCACACAGCCCCTGTGATGTCACACAGCCCCTGTGATGTCACACTGCTGCCATGATGTCACACAGCCCCTGTGATGTCACGCTGACCCTGATATCACACTGACCCTGTGATATCACAGAGCCAACTCTGTGTCACCCTGTGATTTCATACAGCAGTGCTGTGACATCGCAGAAGACTGATGTCACAAAGTCACCCTGTGATGTCACAATCTGTTCTGTGATGTCACAGCCTCCTCTATGATGTTACACAGCCACCAGGTGATGTCACAACCCACTCTCTGATGCCTCAGAGCCACCCTCTATGATGGCAGACACTGCTCTATGGCCTCACACCCTGCTCTGTGATGTCACAGCCAGCTCTGTGATGTCAAAGCCAGCTTTGTGATGTCACACAACCCTCAAGAACCCTTAAGAACTCAGTTCTATTGAAACACTGAAGTTTCTTGTACTTTGAAGAGATCCCTGTCAGGGACACGACTGAGAAAGTGTCCCCAGGCCCCAGGCAGAGCAGAGAACTGGAGACACTCATGGCAGCTGCGGACAAAGAGAAGCCAAGTCTTGGTGCCCTGGGGCACAGCAGGGTCTGTGCCACCAAGGGCTGGGAGGAGACACCTTGTCCTGAGGCCCTGGGGCCTCCTGGCACAGCCCCAGCCAGGCTGGGCACTGTCAGCCCCTTGTCCTGCCCTCAGCATCCCTCCCTAGCCCACATCCCTGTGGCCTCAAGGATCTGCTGGAAGGAGTCCCTGGGGAGCCTTGCTCAGGAATGGCCCTGGGGGCTCCTGAATGCTCCCTTCAGGGACTGCAGGTTTTTCAAAGGACTTTGGGTTTGGCTTTTGCCTTGGAGTCTCTGAGAACTTTGTGCAATCATGGCCTCTAATTATGTGTTGCAATTAGTCCTTAGAGAGGCTTTGTCAGTAACACCACTCAGTGGGGCTCATAAATGCTTCAAGGTACTTCAGTTCTTTTAAGGTATTTGGTGTTTCCCTTGGGATAGACTCTGGGAGATATTTGTCCAATCATGGCCCCAATTATCTGCGTTAATTAGTCCCTGGAGAGCTTTGTACTGACATGAAATGGGGCTCATTAATGCTTTGAGACACTCAAGGTGTTGAAGGTACTTTAGATTTTCCTTTCCACACTCTCTGAGAGGTTTTTGTGCCATCCTGGCCACAAATTCTCTCCTCCAAGGAGTCCATGAGGAGCCTGTGTTGGAGAGGGACCTCAGAGGGAGCCATGAATGCCTGGAGACACTTGGGGTGTTTCCTCTGCCTTTGATTCCTGGCAAGGTTTGTGTGGAGAGATTTATTAATAATTGGTTAGCTAAGAAAGGCCACACTGACATAATGCCACTGGTTAAGCTGAAGGAAGAAAGTCAGCAGTCAGCAAGCTGAAAGGAAAAGTCATGCTGCAACATGAGGAGAGGGAGTAGAGATTATTCCTGAATATATCCTGAGAATATGTGAAAAGTATCAAAAGTAGAACCATAGGAATGCAGAAGTAGGCGTAGGTGCTGATATGTAACTGACCAATCCTGAGCTCAAATTTTGCAATATGTATGAAGCTCATTATGAACTGTATTTAACCCGCCGTACTGATCAATAAAATTCGGGCCTGTGATGATCAAATTGATGTCTGGGTCTCCTTCCGTCGACAGGTTTGTGCAATCTCCTCCCAGGCCCTGAGGTTTAAGGGCTCACTCCAAATGCACAGTGAGGCTCATGAGGATCAAGCAAGTCCTGACAAACCCTGGCTCTGCCTTGATTTCCCTCTGCTCCAGTGTAGTTCATTAGGAGGTTTTCCTTTGACAGTTATGGAGAAATAGTTCAAAGAGCTTCCAGGAAATATGTAGTCCTATTTTAAAGGGTGTCTTTTATTGCTGTTCCTATTACACAAGAGGTGATTGCAGCATTCAGTGACTGATATTGATCCAGGAACTCTCCTAAGGAGCCCTGGCCTGCTCAGAGAAGTAGTGCCTTGAGCTCTGAGCCAGTGTGGACAACCTTGCTCCACATTCCCCAAGCCCATCGTGTCTCTCCTCACTCACCTGGAACCTGCTTTGCTTGGAGAAGTGGCTGCACACAGCCAAAGAGGGATTTTCTTTCTTTGATTTTTGAAGCAATCTAAAACTCCTGAGCTTCCCCATTGCAAACAGACATCCTCCTCGAGTGTGTGCCAAGCCCAAGCTGCCACCAGGAGCACTCCAGACCTGCCCTGGGCCAGCTGTGAGGGTGGATCATCATCCCAACATGCAGTGGTGCCATTGCAAGGGATTGTTGCCATGGACACTGCAAGGACACCACTGCTGGGTTTGGGTGCCATGGCAACCCCCATCAGTTCAGGTTTCCTTGGAAACCAGCCCAAGGAGCCATTTTTGCAGCCAGGATCCATGGCCACTTGCCTGCAGAGCTGTTGCTGCCCTCGGCTGCCATGGCAACCCTCAGGACAAAGCAGTGCCAGGGCTGTTGCAGGTACAATTGCAGTGACACTCATTGGTGCCACCAGGTGCCATGGCAACGGCCACAGGGACCGGTCCTTGGTTTGGTGCCATGGCAACCAATGCCCCGAGCCCTTGTGATGGTTGGTGGCCATGAGAAGCTGCCCTGGGCCCTTGCTCAGGGCTGGTGTCAGTGCCCAGAGCCAGAGGGGATCCCTTGCTGGGGGATGTGCCATGGCCACGCTGGCGGCTCAGGCACCAGGAACCAGCAGCCACCGGCACTGCCAGGGCCAAAGGCCAGGTCAGCCAGACAGAAAGGGGCAGGGCTGGGCACTGTTTCCATGGCAACCGGCACTGGGGGGGACACCTGGGTCACCTGGCCTGGCAGTTGCCATGGAAACCCCTGGCAGGGACTGAGGGCACAGCCCCTGGCACTGAGACACTGCTGGGCCGGGTGCTGAGCACAGGGCTGAGCACGCAGAGATGGTTTTGTTCTTGCTGAGCTGCAGCACAGCCAAGGCCTGTCCTGCCCCTCGTCCAGCCACGCTGGGGAGGGGCTGGGGCTGCGGGGGAGCTGGGCAGGGGACACAGCCAGGACAGGGGACCCCAACTGAGCCCGGGCATAGCCCAGACCAGAGCACATCATGCTCAGGGTGTGAAGGGAGGAACAGGGAGGAAGGGGGGAATTTTGGAGTGAGGGCTTTTGCCTTCCCAGGTAACACTTACGCAAGAGGGGCCCCTGTTTCACCCGTGGGCAGGGTCACTACCAAAGACACAGACACCAACTGAAGGAATTGTGTCATTTATATCATGCACAGCTGCAAAGATTTACAAAAGGATAAGCTCAGCAAAGCACATCATCATTAGCAAAGAATTACAAAAGAAGCTCAGCAATCCATCATAACCCATCATTACATTTTAAAGACCAATCCCTTGGTGAAACACTAGAGATGTTTGTGGCAGACAAAGATTCTGGCTGACTATCAAGGTACACCTTACAGACATCAGTAGTACTTTAGTGACACCGTTCTTCATTCTTTTTTTTTTCAATTTCATTTGAGTTAGGAACAAAAATTCTGTTGTGCATGGAGCTGGCACCTTTTTAATTCCAGAATAATGCCCCCAGGCCCTTTGCTGTTCAGCTTTACCATGCTGTCTGTGGCTAACAAGGCTGGGGGGGCCCTTTCCCCTCTGGCTGGAAGGGGCCGGGTCCCAGTCCCTGAGGGGCACCCAGGCTCCTGGATGGAATTCCTGTGCAAGTCCCTCAGTGTCACAGCAGCCTTCACATGGAGCCGGGTGGATCAGAGCATTGTCCAAAGGGGCCCTTGGGGCAAACAGGGAGATCTGGTCTGGCAGGATGTGTAAAACAATATCCTGGCAGATCTACTTGTTCTCACACAGAATCCTTGGCTGCAGGGACACATTCCCATTGTTCCTGCCCAGGTTTCAGGACTCAGAGCTGTCTTTCCTAGGAGCTGCTCCTTCAGCTGCCTTGGGAGGGCCTTTTGGCCTCCGACCCACACTCTGGCTCCCTTATTATGGCTGCTGCATCCAAACCCTTTATCTCCACAAATGGTGGTGACTGGAGGTGGATCTCCTGTTTTCACAATCGTTCTTAAAATTGCAAGATCAATAATTGTGCTACCCTGTCATGGGGTTGAATAATCCAATCTTGTTTGTTATTGTTTATAGAATTACTGCAATTTTTCCTGGATATTCTGCATCAATTCCTTCTGCCTTGACAGGAACACTTTGCAAGGCCAAGCTCCTAGGGAGCAGTTATCAAAGCCAAGTGTCCTGGAAGAATCTGAATTCCTGTTTCAGAATTGACAGCTCTCATTGGCTTTGAATTTATCCTAATGAATTCCAATGCATGAAGGCCCAGCCCTGCAGCCTCGGGGCTGGCCCTGCCAGGGGCCATCACAGCCAGAACAATTTCCCAGGCAGCCCAAGTCTCACTGCCCATGGCTGGATTTGCAAATTGGGGGCAGCCGTGCACAGCCAGGGGGTTTCCATTTCCCCAGTGGGCCATTGTGAAGGGCATGGAACACATCTGGGAGATGGGTTCTCCATGGGCAAAGGTTCCAATCTACTCATTTTTCCAACTGCACTTTTAACAACCCGTTCACCCTTTTAACCAATCCTGCAGCTTGTGCATAATCTGGTACATGAAAAACCCTGCAGGCAAAATCACTGTATTTTTGACAGGAACAGACCAACCACTCTGCATCACAGAATCAGCACACCCTGTAAAAATAGCCAATTTCCTCCCTTCCTCCTTTTTCCATTGTATACAATCTCACAAAGTTGACCACTGACATTAGGGTCCTGGCCAATCCTGTTCTGTAGGGTATTTAGTGTTACATCCCTGAGCAGCCAAAGCTACCAAATTAGTATTGTCAGCACTATTTCACATTATTATATAATTTTATAGATAGATAGTGATATAGAAATATAGATCGATACAGACATAAATAAATATATAAAAATAGATATATTGAGGTCTTATTATACTATAAATACATATATAATATTATGTATATAGATATTTCACTTGCACAAATGCATCTGAGCTGCTCAAGATTAAAACCTTCTTCTCTTGCTCCATGTGGGAGCATTCCAACCATAATTGTTTCTTCGGAAGGTGCTGTTTCCTATATACTCACAACAAATTCATCTTTGTCTGTCCAAACCCACAAGGTCTTTTCCTTTTCCATGTGCAATTTTTGGATGCATTTAAAGCCATCCAGGGGTGCAGCTTCTTTTACCCGACTGCCCCACTACTCCCACGGGGCTCCGACCTCAGCCCACTCCAGAGCCAGGGAACTCCAGGGAAGGGCTTCCCAGCTGGGAATTTCTTATGGGACTGATTCCTCACAATTACACTGAACAAGTGACATTTTGTTGGGATCTGGGCAGACTGGGCAGTTTTGTTTTACCAGTGGGCAGGGTCAGCACCAGAGACACAGACTCCAGCTGAAGGAATCAGTGTCATTTCCTGCAGTTCAGAGCAGCAAAGAATCACAAAAGGAGCAGCTCAGCAATGCACCCAACCATCCCCACCAAAGATTGCAGCAGTGATTAACAAAGATCCAGCAGCATTTTCCCTCAGCCTTTACCATCCCCCAGACCCACACAGCAGCTGGGGAAGCTGTCACAGCCAAAGGGCTGCAGAGCCACTCCTGGGCACTGGGAATTCCTGCAGGTGCCTCCAGCCCCAGGTGAGGCTCCAACCCCTCTGGGAGAGGGCCCAGCTCTGACAGTGCTGAATGAACAAACTGACAGCACTGCTAGTGTGGCGACATCTGCTTTCATCCTCCTCTTGGGTCCCTCCCAAAGCCTGGCCAGGGTTCAAGGAGGAACCAAGGGAAGTGACTTTGACCATACAGCCCCAAACAAGGCCAGATGTCAGATTTCATGGCCTGGTCTGGCTTTTAAATACACAAAGGTCAATACATGTTTCACTAAGCAGTGGCTACATCTATCACACTGCTAATGACCATGCACATTTCATCAGGGAGCAGATACAAAGATAACCTTTGCTTGGAAGGTTCATCCAGAGGCCATCTTTGGCTCTGGGCCTGCTGTCCAGGCCTCACTCAGGGCTGGTGTCCAGGCCTTGGCACTTCAGGGATGTGGTTTACTACTGGGCTTGGC